>VDFB02048058.1:0-26010 GCA_007258455.2 Sequoia sempervirens
CTACTCTTTTGTTCCCTTATTAACTAGCACGCTTTCAATCTATAACAACTCTCAATTTGTCTATTTTCCTAATTACCTCCCTGTATCCGCTTTAACTCTATCTACCATGAGTATTCACTGTCCCTGCTTGCCTGTTCTTCCTCGTGTTTTTTATTGTTACCATTTGCAGGATTGTGGGTATGTGTGCTTACCATTTTACTACAGCCTGTCACGGCCATGATGGTCACTGTGCTTATGTTATCATTGGAGTTTAGCAGGCAGTCCAACGCCATTATCATTCGGTCAAATTGTTAACGAAGATTTGCCTTATAGAATAATCCCAGTATTAATGCTTACAACTATCTTAATGCAGAAAAGAAATGAGCTGACTTTGCTTACTAAGCTCTAGGATTACCAAATAGTGTAATGGTGAAAGTTGTATGTCCATGCCCTCTCTCATGTTTTGCGGAGTATATATATATATATATAGGGTTGTAAGTCATCTTAATGCAGAAAAGAAATGGGCTGACTTTTCTTACTAAGTTCTAGGAATACCAAATAGTGTAATGGTGAAAGTTGTATGCCCATGCCCTCTGTCCTTATTTTGTATGTACATGCCCTCTCTCCTTGTGTTTTGGACCTAGGGCAATTGGGTTGCCTTTTATGTATCAACTAATGTGTAAGATGGCATATTTTGTGGAAGTTAGACAAATGGTTTTATCCTAGCTTGTACTCATCATACTCATCCTTATGATTTGGAGCCAAGTATCACCTTGGTTTAGATCAGTTATATTAACCTAGGTGTTTTTAGTTATGGGTTCAAATACAAAACATTTAAATTTGAATTTTTTAATCCGGGTCATTGTTTCTATTTGTAACTAGCTGTATTAGTTGACTAAAGTGTAACTTATTTTAAATTTATATCCTAGGGTTGTTTATTTAAATACATTAATTCATTTAAAGGATTTAGGATTCCTATCTATGATTGATGTTTCATGGTTGCACAATCCTCTTAGGGGTTTGATTGAGAACGACCCTCGTTTTTCAATGGATTCCTCAAAGATGTTCGTTAACATTGCCAATCCTTATGGAAATTTAGACCTTAGAAGATCAAGATGAACACATTCTAACATTTAGATTTCAGGTAGTTCATTCTCATAGGTATTAATTCAAGTTTGCATGTGAGTTATAATTTGTTAAATGAAAAAATCATTTCACCATCATCTTAGCCATATTACATGCATGCCTCCTCTATGATCGATTTTTCATGGTTGCCTACAACCCTTGTGATTTAATGGATTCCCCAAAGGTATTCGTTAACATTGCCAATCCTTATGGAGATTTAGACCTTAGAAGATCAAGATGAACAAATTTCGACAATTCATTCTCATAGGTACTAATTCAGGTTTGCATGTGAGATCACTTTTGTAGGTGCAAAGATTAGATCCAAAAGTGTGGATTTGAGCCACATTAGTGCATCATAAACTTGTACATCCCGAGGTCGTTGTGTGTTTGATGATTGGAACCATAATAGTGCACAATCAATTTGTAGATTCAAAGATGGTCGTATGATCAAACCCTAAATTTTAATAGTGGCAAGTTCTAACATCCATCATAGTATACTGCATCATTAAAAAGAGCTAAGTATCATGTTTAAATTCATTTAGTTGATGGATTTAATTTAGTATTTAATTATTTTTGAGTCTTAATTGATATTTAGGTTGATTATTTATTTAAGTACTTTATTTTTTTAATTAGCTTAGATATTTGTGGAGTGCTTTATTTGTTCAATTGGGGTGTGAATTATTCTTCTTCCATTAGGGTTTCAAATATGATAGTTTAATTCTTATATATTTATTTTAGATTTGATTGGGGGTTTGGATCCACTTATTATTATTGAAGTATCCATCATTTAGTGTTTGGAATTTGTTGTGAGATTTTTTTGGATAACTATGTGGCGAACTATTTTTTACAATGACAAGAACAAGTGTAACGTTGTGTTAAAGGGTGGACTAAGGTATGATTGTTGTGTATATATTTTCTTATAAAGTGTGTTGAGGTTTTGTTATATGGATTTGAATAAAGCATCCAAATAGGTATGTTTAGGTGGGCAATTTTTAATTGGTTGTAATAATATTTTGTCATTGGATTCTTTCTAAAGCTTGAACTATGAATTGTTGAGTTCTCTCTCAACTCTCCGTAAGTGACTTTCATCCAACCCTCTTTTACTTTTGGACATGTGTAGGATACCTACTTTGAGTAGATGATTTGAAAGCCTTTGATGCCTCTTTGGTTGATAGTGAGGTTCTTTTTGTTTGATTAAATTGAATTTTGAATGTATGTAAGGTTTTTGTTTGTTTTATGTCGATTTTTGAGTTTGTAGACTTTGAATTCAGTTGCATTTGAAACACCTCTTAACCCAAATGCTTTGGACCTTTGTTTTTGGAATGTCTAAATGCTAAAATCAAATATTTTTTTAATTACACCATTGTTGAAATAAATGATGAAAATTTATTTTTTGATTTATTTTTTGTTATTTTTGTGTCTATGTTTGTAAAAAAAAAAAAAAACTATTCTATTGCTGAAAAATTAAAGACAATTCTAAAATTAGTAAATAATAAATCTCAAAACCCTTTTTGCAATTAGATGTGAATGAGTGGAAAATAGAAGAAAAATAAGTACATGTAATTATTGAATAAGCAAAATTTTCATATCGTATCTAAATTAAAATAATGAATGTTTTTTGAATTACAAGTTGTTTGCTATCTTGATTTCAATGTTTTTAGGAATTGTTCTTAGTTTAAAAATATTTTTTGCTTGATTTTTGTTGTTTATTGACCGATTTTCACTTGCTTTGAGAGTCTTTCAAATGAATAACAATCTATTGTTTTAATAAGGATTTTGCGAGAATAAAGTTCATTTAGCAAAGCAAAAACTATACTAATTTTTAAGTCAAAATTTGAAATTAAGATTTTAAAGATTTTAGAGTAGATGGATGTCTATGCTAAACTACTTCTTCCAACTAATCTAATTAATAATAATCAAAATATTAAAAAATAAAGTAAACACAATATGAACAAAGTGGAGAGGCTTAGTGTTATAGCATTGATGGGACAAGAATATTAGATGACCCAATTGAGGGCAACATTGCACAAAGGGTAGAGGGACATAAAGAGCATGTAGGTTAGGAAGTGGCCCCACATAAGGATGATTTGCAAGATTAGGGACCACCATTGCATGATCCTAGCTAGTAGCTAGGTGATTCTCACAAGTTTGTAATTTTGGTTATTTTTTTAGCTCTTTAGATGTTTGATATTAGCACCATTTATGATGTTAATCATGATTTATTAATTATTGTTTTTTATTAGCAATAAACAGGTTTTGAAGGGACCTTGAAACCATGTACAAAAAAGAGCAAAGGCAACAAAAAAAAGAAAGCATATTGGTTGCCCAACCTAGCACCAAAAAATAGGTTGATTACAAAACCATCAACACACCAACAAAAAAACTCAAATCGAGGATCTAAACAACAACAAATCCCAAATAAGCAAATCTAACACCCTTAGCCCTAGGGTGTAGCTCCCCAACAGATTTGGGGAGCCCCTTCTTTCTATGTTGAACCAAGGTCCAAGAAACCTCAGAGTCGAAGTCCTCCGATTGAGGAGAGAGGGGAGGATCCTCTCGGGCCACAACAACCATGGAGGGCGCCAACAAAGCCGAACCAGAAGAAGGTACAACCAAGAGGGGGATCGGAGAAACAAAACAAGGAGCACGACCAGGAGCCCCTGAGGGAAAAGCTGACAAATCCGAAGTAGGCACGAATGAAGGAATACCTGAAGCTGAAACAAGAGTGAACCGGTCAAGAGTAGCAAGAGCCGAGGTGGAAGCTAAAAGAGGAACAGAAGCAACCTCTACCTCCCCCACCAAAGCAGTCACAAAATGGATCTCTTCCTCCTGCGAGGGAACATCGCCACAAGACGAACCATCCTCATGGGAAGCAGAGATAGTCAAGTGGTCCACAAGAGCATCCTTCCACCAAGTTGCAACGCCTTTATGACGTGAAAGAGGACAACCAACAACCATGTGACCAATAACAAAGCAACGCCGACATTTGAAGGGGATACCCTCATAATCCAGCAGTTGTTTCCAAGGCCAATCCCCTACCATCAAAACATCTCCAAAAAGGGGTTTGGATATGTCAATGTCTACTAAAATACGAGCAACAGTGGGGTGACCCATGAAAGCGGTAGTAGTCTACTTTCAGAAATCGACCAATGGCATTGCCAATGCCCTCATAGCAAGAATCCTCCCAAAACTGGAGGGGGAGATTCGGGAGATGCACCCAAATCGGCTTGATATTAAGCGGCTTGGTAAGGGGATTGAAATAGAAAATTGTATGATATTAAGGGTATGAACCTTTGGTTGTTGGCTCTACATGCAAGAAGCCCCACAATTTCACCAAAGGGTCTCCCCTTAACACCAAGGTCAAACAGTCTCCATTTGTTGACGCGGTAGAGAACGACCCCGCAAGGTTTGAACCTTGGTTGTTGGCCCTATAGGCAAGAAGCCCCACCACTTCACCAAAAGGTCGCCCCCCGATTTATTAATTATTGTTGTGGCTTTGACACTCTTATTTTTTGTACTATTGACAATGTAGGATTTGTAGATGAGTAGAGGGATATTATTAGGGTCACCTTGATGTATTTAACACCATTTTGAGGGAGAAGCTACTAGTTGACATACACTTTCCTATAGTTATAGGTCAACAAAAATGTATTAACACTCACCCACCAATAGAGGAGGATAAGAGAGCTTGAGATGCAGTTTAGGATCTTGAAGGAGATGATGGGATCAAGAGTTGACCCTTATCATTGTGTTCATTCTCATTCACACTCATGGATATGGACCCAAGCTCACGGGCATATAGATAGAACACTTGAACAATTAGAAACAATTGAGCAAATGACATAATAGGATCAAGAGTACTCAATAGTTAGACACTTAGGGATGACTTGGATTTTCATCAATTTGCATGGTTTTGATTTGTGTCACTCAATTTTGTTGTCACATTTTTGACTTGCTCCCTTGCAAGGGGAAACTTTTGCATACCAATTTATGGATGCACATTTTTGTTATTCTTAATGTCTACCATGAGGGAACCCTTATACTCAAACATTAATGATTACACATGTATAAATTTAGATTATTTTAGATTAGCTCATGTTTTTTTTCTTTGGTTAACATTATGCCACTTTCTGCTTTACACATGGATGATTAGGATTTAACTTTTATTATTTGCATATATATATATATATATATATATATATATATATATATATGATTTTATTGTGTAAATTCTAGTATATGGATTCATATATTTATGATTTTAACAAATACATGTTCACTTTGTAATGCTTAACTTACTAGATGATATTGATATGTTATGACAACAATGGGATTGTTCTTTACTAATTTTTAACCAAAAGGACAAGTTGACTATAACATCTCATTGAATTTTTGAGATACGGGATTGTAAAAAAAACAAGTTGGATTGAGAATTGTAAAAGGGATGCTTTGTAGTAAGCTAATAATGGGAAAACGATTGATCCTAATTTGAATCGACTATTAGACTAACAACATACAACATTAGGTAACCAAGTTTATAGGTAGTCTTTACTTAGATCAAGGATGCTTGACAAATCAAGCTTGGAGTAAATGATTGCATCCTTAGTATGCATGATGTTTTGAAGGTGATAAAGACGATCTTTTGAAGATGATCAAGACTCTTGATTGTTTCATCTAACTTGCATTTATGCATTCTTTGCTAAAAAACTCATTTTTCTTATTGAATGCCACCCATGTGGTTTTTGACTAAAGTTTACACTTGAGAATATAGCATCATATTTCTTTTTTAGTTTATGATGATTTGAAGTAAATCCACTTGATCTAATCCCACATTACCAAGAAAAAACAAGGGTTGATCACCAAGGATTAGGTAAGGTGAATAATGGTACACACAACCAAATGGATACTTATTGGTTTCTAAAAATTCCTCTTGAGAAAAAATGTGGAAGGTTTACCTATTAGCTTCTATGCAATATACTAAATTGAGTTACTAAATGATAATGAGATTAGCAAATAGCACTAGCTAAGATGAGGATCAATTTAATAGATTTTTTATTCATATAACTAGGAATGCAAATAGATGAATGACACTATGATTAGGGGATCTCATGGCCTATTAGAGACAACCAATGCATTAGTAACTTATGAATCTAACTACAATGAAATTTAGGAAAGATCAATCATTATACACAATAGCTTGGGTTGAATAGAAAGCAATGAATTTGATTTTTATATTTTTTATATGTAACACATTTTGAGTTGGAGTAGTTTGATAGTTTTTTCTAAACCATTCACCTTCCATTATGCACAAGAGAAAAGCCCCATTTCCCATGTCTTCCTTGGCTAAGTATAAGACCTTCCACTTTATTTTAAATTTTCTTCATTTTTTTAGCTTTTTTGTTCTTTAGACTTCCCACTATGAGTACTAGATCCCCAAAATTTATTGGTTGGATGGATACTTTTCTTCATTTGATCAAATTCACCTTTAGAGGACTTGTTTCCAAAGCCTCCAGTAATGTAGAGAAAGCCTTGCAATGGAATACTATCTAGTAGGGGACTCCTTAGTAAAAAAACACATCTTTTAGTGTCTCAAGTTCACACTTGAAATTTTCTTGTATATGTTGTTGAATCTTAACAAATTGCAAGAATTCATGTGACTTATGTGTCATTTGAGTTCTCCTTTTTCTTCTTCAAGAACAGAGAAAACCCTTGCCTCCCCATTCCTTTTAGCATATAGGTTTATGTGATAATAGTCAAACTCTTATGACATCTCCAAGATAATAGGTACATGTGTCATTCATATTTATTTGAATTCTCCTAGACTTTTCTTCATTTGTAAATTTCTCAATTTCCTCCTCAACTTGGGGCACTTCCCAAGCATCAACCAACTTTCCATGGTGACTAAACATTGTAGTAGTTGGATGTGTTTTTCATGTAGCTTAGGTGAAGTTTTAATTACTTGCAACTAGGATGTAACTTGATCCATGTGGTTTAAATGTAACCTTATTTTCATTCTTATAATGCTCTTTTAGCATATACGGAGATAATTTTATCTATTTTCAAAATCAATGGGTACAATGACATTTGTGATCATCTCATTTGCTTTTGGTTTAATTGAAGCTTCATTTAATGAAAAATTCTACAATATTTCATTTGTTTGCAATTCTAAAGTGAGTCAATTCGTTTGTGGTGCAAGCATAAGCTCAAGTTCTACTTTTGAATCATCTCCTTTTGCATCAATAAAAAATTAAAACATCGAAGGATTCTAACAAATTTTCCATTAGATGCTTAGAATACTTCATCGTGGATTTCTTTGCCACACATTATTACTTCACTTGCTTCATTACAAGCCTTGAATCACTATAAACTTGCAACATCTTAATACTTTTCTTCTTTACATACAACAAACCATGGACTCTTATTTGGCTATATTATTAGTGCAATTGAATTGTAGCCAATATGAATTTTGATACTTTTTTCCATGTAGTGAAATTGAGGATATGCTAGTGATAGATTCAATCTTGCAATTGGTGCCATCAAAATATAACTTCTATATCTAGAAACTATCAAAAATCTTTTGATGTTTATAGAATGAAAATGACCTCTTATTGAATAATTTAATTACCTATTAGGTTTTATCTAAACAAATTGAATGAGTCCACATTTGTAAACTTAGTTGAAGATTGATCTAGGCAATTATTATGAGCACTTGCAATTCTTTTGTTTGTTAAGAAATTAGATGGAGTGGGCCCATATTCAACCTCTAATGGTTGATTTGGCTATATTTATGGTTTGGGGTCATGCTCAACATGGTGGAGTGCAATGGACTCAACAAGAATTTTGACTTTTGTTTCATATCTTATTCTTAAAAACATGCGGGTCTAGTTAGGGGATAACTAACCTCCAAATTTGGTAATTAAGTATTAGAATAAGCATAGCCTAAACATGGCTGGTATTTTGATTATTGTATTATATTGAGGCACACAAACTTTAGGATATGTATAGAGAGTAAGTAGGAGGTTTCTAATGAATCCCACAATCTTAATAAGGTTGCTATTCCCTTGATTACTCTTTTACACATAACAAAGATGTTATTCCCTAATCTATCATACAATTATGGAGCAACTTCCTTCCAATATTTAAATTAAGGTATAATGGGGAAGGTTTAGGCTTACTTGGGTCATATTTTCTAAAAAAATTGTGAGTTGAATTTATTACAATGTTTTATTATCAATGAGGATAAATAGTTAATTTTCTCTATTATTCTCTTGTTTCTTGAGCATTTCCTTTAGCAAGTTCAGGTGTTTTGATATTGCTAGGATATCCACAAAGTTACACTAGTTGTTGATCTCTTCATTTGCTCTAGCACACAAAGGGTGTACATTAAAAAATATTATTGATGTCAAAGGCATATGAACAAAACTGTATCAAGGCCAAAGACCACTAATTGATCCCATCCAATGGATGTTTTATCCTTCTATAGTAGGGCTCAAACTTACCTTATATCCTTTGAAGATTGTTGTCCAACTCTCTTTTATATTGGTATCTCTCCTTTATATTGACATTAATGGAAAATAAATAAAATCAAATAAATCAAATTTGGTTGATCACCTTTGCTTCCCAAGACAAAGCCATATAAATGATTAAATCGCCTATTTATGTATATATACATATGTAGCATTAAGGTGATAAGGGCAACAACTTAGTTTGTAAAGGAGCAACAATTAAGACTAAGGAAGAAATGGATTAAGTTTGTGAAGGAAATGATTCATAATTAAAGACATTAGTTATATTTATAAAGGCAATAACTCCACCAATGGATCCAATGACAAAGAGGGTGAATGAAAATAATACAAAAGCTCTTAATGCAATTTTGTGTGGTCTGTCAGAATTGGAGTTTTCCAAAGTAATGTACTATGAATTAGGAAAAGAGATTTGGGATAGACTACAGAACACATAGGAAGAAGACAAAAAGGTAAAGAAAGCTAAGATTCAAACACATAGATGACACATTGCAGCCTATCTACTTCGAATGCATGAAATTGTTAACACTATTAAAGGCCTTGGAGAAAAGATTGAGGTTGCAATGATTGTGCAAAAAGTATTAAGCTCTATTCCTTTGAGATTTGATGCCAAAGTCTTTGCCATTGAAGAAATGAAAGATCTAGATAATCTAACAATGGATGAGTTGTATGGGATCCTCACTGCATATGAAATGAGGACCGAAAATGAGAAATCATCTAGAGGAGAGGCAACCTTAAAAGCCTCAAAGAAAATGAAGATTAAAGAGTCCAATCCAAGCGATACTTCCAATGATGATTCAAATGAAGAAGAAGCTCATTTTTTGAGGAAGCTAAAGAAAGGATCCAATAAGTACAAATGTAAGTTTCCTTTTAAATGCTTTAATTGTAGAAAGGTAGGATATTTTGTATCCAAATGCCCATATGCAAAAAATGAAAATAGTGAAGAAGAAGAAGAGAATAATATAAACAAAGGTGGAAGACATTATCAACATAGAAAGGGCCACAAACAAGGAAAATTTTAGAAAAATAAGAGATTTTACAACAAGAAGAAAAAAATTATTCCAAGGAGGAAAGTAGTTCATCCAAAGAGAGTGTCTCCACCAATGATAAATAAGAGATTCTATTCATGGAGATAGAAACAAAAGATGATATCTTGGAAAGTGAAGAAAAGGTAGGGAAGGAAACATAATGGGATGAGATTGTTGAAATGGATGGGCAAGTAGATTTATAAGAGGAACTTATTTGTGACCTAAATGAAATCAAGAAACTTAAGAGGAAGAATTTGAAGAAAAAATTATAGCTTGAAGAGGACTGTGAATCTAAGGAAAAAATGTCACAAAGCCTTAATGAGTTAGAGAAAATGATCATCAATCTAAAAATTTAAATTGAAGAGGCAAAAAAATTGAGGAAAGAATTAGAGAAAACAACTGCTAAGCTAAACATGAGTCTCAAATTTGAGAAGAGCACCGAGATATTAGATGATATCATGAATGGGAAGAGGTTACCATTTATAAAGATTGGTCTTGGATATAAAGAAAATTAGATGGCCAACAAACAAGATCACCAAGATCCACCAAAGAAGGAAAGTGAGGAAAAGATAAAAAGCTTCATTGATGCTCTCAAAAGTATTATCAACAAAAAAGAGAATCAAATCCCACACAAAAAAGAACTCATCCAAAATATAACAAGGGAAAATTCAAAAGGTCTTTTCCTCCAAGATAGGCACACATGACCAGGTTCCAACATTCTTTCTTTGGTTATTGTTTTTTGTGTAATCACTTTTGTCATAAAGTAATAGACTGTAGGGAATGCACAATAAATATCTTTGTTTAGAACAAGAATATAAGTCCTTATGTGTTCTCAAATAGGAACTATAATTCATTTGATCCTTTACTGGATTATAATATTATGTGCTATAAATGAAACAAATTTGGACACATGATTTTTTTGTAGAAGTGGTTTTGTGTAACCACCTAAACATAACAAGAAGAACGATACTATGCCTAAACAAAAGGAGGAAACTTCAAAAGTATGGAAAAATAAATAGGAGCAATAAAAGGAGAGATCCATGCTTGTGCAAACTTCCCTTCATGCTTAGAATGAGGGAAATTAGTGGTATATTGGCAATGGTTGCTCAAGCCACATGACTGGAGATAGAAGAATATTCCTCACCTTGAAGGAAGTGAATGGAGGGATAGTGAAATTTAAGGACAATGCTATGACAAAGATAATAGGAAAAGGTACTCTTAGCCTAGATAACAAAAAGATGAAAAATTAAAAAAAATCGGTATGTTGAAGGGTTGAAGCATAATATCCTAAGTGTGAGTTTAATGTGTAATCAAGGACACACTCTCACATTTCATGCTGAAGGATGTGAAATCGGGAAGGCAAGAAAGTTGATTGTAGATGTGAGTAGAACAACCAATAATATTTATATCCTTAATGAAATCAAAGGTGAAAACTATTATATGGGGAAAGAAGATGAGAGTTGGTTATGGCACAAAAGGATGAGGCATATAAAATTTGACAATATAGTTAAGATCAAAGATATGCCAAAGATTGCAAAGCCTTCAAATACTATCTGTAAGCAGTCCCAACATGGAAAGAAAATAATGGTGATTTTCAAATCAAATGAGTATTTGACATCAAAACCATTGGAACTTGTCCATGCATACCTTTTTGGGCCAACCAAAACAAAAAAAATTACAAGGTGAGAGATATTTCATGCTACTAATTGATTATTATTGTAGAATGACTTGGGTTACATTTTTAAAAGAAATGTTTGAAGAATTTGAGAAGTTTAAGGCATTCAAAGCCTTAGTTGAGAATGAGATTGACCTAAAAATCAAATTCCTGAGATTGGATAGAGGAGGTGAATTCACATCAAATTAAAAGAGACATATTTTTGCCACAAGAACTCAACAACAAAATGGAGGTGTAGAAAGAAATAATAGAATCATTCAAGAAGTGAAAAGAACCATGTTAAATGAGTCCAAGATATCAAACACATTCTGGATAGAAGCGGGTTCATACACCAATCTATATTTTGAACCAAGAGAAAATCAAAGTCAATCATAGTAGAATGCCATATGAGCTATGGAAGGGTAGGCCTACAATGGTGAAATACTTCAAAGTCTTTGGGAGCAAATGCTATATAAGGAGAGATAATGAAGATTTGGGAAAATTTGACTCTAGGCTTGATGAAGATATCTTCCTTGGTTACTCTTCAAGGAGAAAATCCTACAAGTGCTATAATAAACAATTGCACAAAATCCTACAATTGTAAATGATATATCTTACAAACACGTGTAGATTTGAAGAAAATAATATCATAGAAGATCATTCAAGGAAGATTTTGTTGAGCTTATATGAATATTATTTGTTGAACCTGAGAAAATTCAAGAAGGGGAAATACTTTGGAGGTTGGTCCCTCATATTGAAGAGATTGGTGTCCCTTGTTGAGTTTGTCACTCAATGATGAGGTTGGTGTCTCTAGTGGGTTGGTGCCTACAAATTTATTGTAAAAGAATTTTATTTTGGTGACTATATTTGGATAGTAGATCCAAGTAGTTTTATTCTCCTTGGTTTTCTCCTGAAAGGGTTTCCATGTAAATATTGTGATCTCGACCTTGGGTTAAACACAACAAAGAAGTAGACTAGAGGGTGTTTTTGATCTCCAAGACTTTTCAGTGTGAGGAGAGAGCATACAGACCAACTAGCCTACCCAAGCATAGAAAAAAGTTTAATTAACCCTTAAGAAATCAAATGTGCAATTAATCTAGTGATACAAATAATCTTTGACAAGCATCTTGCACCAAATGATGTCAGTAATTTGAAAATTTTGTCCTTTAGCTAATAATAGACAAGTTACACCAATTGAGTTAGGTTCCCAAGGCCACAAAGGTTAGCTAAAAAATCAGTTCCAATACTTAGAAACAAAAGTGTATTTATATAAATTAGAGGCACAATGTGTTGGAAAATGTGTTGTTAGTGTGTTGTCATTGATGTCAACCTATGTTACTACCACATGCACTTATATTGTTCTTGTTGAAGAATTGTGATTGATGGGCTATAATGTTGACATTGGTACACAGTTGTACCTTATCTTTTGAAGTTTATGATTGATGTCAAAGTGATTTGAGTGATGTTCCTAGTGAAAGTATTCACATGAGGTATCAAGAGAAATGCATAATTCTCCAAACTATCGAAGGTATAAAGATTGGCACCACAAGAGCTCTGTCAAATGATTCACATTTCTCCGTAGATGAAATATGGTCTTACAATTTGAAGGGTAGATATACACAATTGTGAGGTATGCATGTTCCAAGTTTTTATGCATAAGTGTTACCACAATGATCTCCAGTTTTAATAGAGTAAGAACACGTTAGGTTCTTGAGAGTGTTGATTAAGGAAGAACTGAATGTCTCTGCACTTCACCGTATCAATTATTTTGCCTTGCATCTTTGGATTTATTCTTTTGAAGGTTGTGTGTCTTCTCAATTCAAGTTTCACATGATTTGGTGCACCACTAGTGTTTCTGTAGATGACAGTGTGTTGTCTATATTCTAACAACTTGGTAAGTTTGTCTATTGGAGTTCAAATTACTTGTGTCAAAAAGTAATTGCTCAAATTAATGTTTAGAGGTTATGAGAAGCACGGTTGAGTCTCATTGAGTTCTTTGTATGATTTTCAAATTGGTATGTGATCTTCCCTTGTACAATAGTATGCCTAGAATCAATGTTTTTGGGTATGAAGTGTTTCCTCTAGATAAAATGATCTAAAATAACAAAAGGAGTGTAGAGAAGTGTTTCTACAAGCCATATCATTATGTTGAAGTGGTCTGCACAAAGTTACTTGGTCTCTCTAGTACTGCCTTTGGTTTGGAGTTGATACATGATAATTTACATGCTTGATAGGCTGACTTGACATGTTGTGTTTCTTGTGCCTAGTGTTTGGATGTGTGTGCTAATTTTGAGAATGTGTTCTATGGAAAATAGGTTTTGAATATCTTTAAGCTTGAATTGTATATGATTTTCTTCTACTACATTTTTTTTTGGAGCCAACTTGTTGTAACCCTTGTATATCTCATATTGTATGTTTGTAGTTGATAAGGAGAAATTTTTTGAAGCTTGTGGTGGATACAAATAGAAGATAAAATATTTTGAGAAAGTGTGTGAGTGTGTTGCAAATGTGTTGAGTAGATAATGTGTGAATAAGGATCCAAAGAATCTCTCTTGACAATGAAATATGGTAAAGATTAGTTCTAAGAGTTCAACAGTGAGTGTATTTGAACCTGCAAAGAAAAATGTGTGTTGAAGGCAGTGAGCCATATGCAATAGATCTTTTTGAAGAAAATATATGTGTGAGTTTACTAAAGGAAGAGATGGAGGTAACAAAAGCATTGATATATACCAATTGTTTGTTAAGGTTGTAAACCTTTTTTATAAGTGTTATATTGAGTAGGGAGTTGTAAATTTCCTTTGGTTAAAGACCATAAAACCTGTTATAAAATTTGTTTCATTTGTGAGGCTGAATTTGGACAGTAAATCGAAGCATCTTGTTCATTGTAGTTTTTCCCTTGTAGAGTTTTCCACATAAATCTAGTGTTATGGTTGTTGAACACACAAAATTATTGAGAGGGGGGATGAATCAATACTTAATAAAATTCTTTCATTCATCAGTAATTAGCCAATTAAACCATGACAAGTAGAAGAACATAGAAGAAAACAACCATAACCCTAGATTTACATGGAAAACCCTAAAAGGGAAATTCCACGGTGGTCAAGCTACTTGGATCTACTATCCAAATCCAACATCACAAATAAAACAACTTTTACAATAGGTATTTATGGTCTTTAACTAAAGGAAGTTCACTACTCCCTACTCAATACAATTTTCAAAACAAAGGTTCACAACCTCAACATACAATTGGAATATTTTAGTATGTTTTTTATCTTTGGATTAGTGGCTTTGGTACATACATCTACTTCAATAACATATGTTTCTTACAACTCACTTCCTTCAACAAAATTTCTCATTTATAGGGTCATATTCATTGTTGTAGTCTTCACATTCACTATTGATCTATCAAAATTGATCTTTGACACATTCCATCATTAAAAGATATTATGTGGAAATCTATTCACATATTGTCTGCTAAAAAAATTGACAATGCACTCGCACTACTTTTCAAAAAAATTGATCTTCTATTTATATCATTCGCAACCTTCAAAAGGTTTCACCATGTCGGCTACAAGCATCAAATATAAGATATACAATATTTACAATCAAGTTGGCTTCAAACACATTTTTAGAAGAAAGAAATCTCATGCAGTTCAAGTAGAAAGATATTCAAGACCTATTATTCATGAAACACATCTTCAAAATTAGCGCACACATCTAAACATTTGGCGCAATCAACTCAACATGACAAGTCAACTTGACAACCAAGAAAATTGTCAAACATCAACTCCAAAACATGGTGTTACCGGAGAGACCAAGAAATATATGTGGATCATTACAAATAACTGATATAAATTATAACAACACTTATGTGCACTCCTTTTTCCATTTCAAATCAACTTGTTGGCACAAGCACTTTATACATAAAATAATGATTCTGGACATGCTGATGTATAGGAGAATATCATATACCAACAGACCAACCTACCAAGTTGCCAAAACATAGAAAACATACTGTCATCTACAAAACCAATGGTCATGAGCCAAATCATATGAAAATTGGACTGAGCAAACATACCGCTTTCAAAAACATAACTCCAAAACCGCAAGGAAAAAAAATGTGATGTGGTAAAATGTAGAGACATTCAACTCTCTCCTTATCATACATTCACTAGAACTTAGTAATTTCCTACTCTGACAACTCTAGAACACTTTGTGGTAAAACTTATGCATGGAAACATGGAAAATGCATACCTTATAACTATACAGAGTTACTCTTTAAATCACAAGATCACATATTCACTTGCTGAGGAACGTGGAGCATTTAACAAAACTCCTATGTAGTCAATCCTATGCCTTAGATAGATTTAAACCTTATAAACCAAGGTATTTTGACATCCAACTATGAACTTTGTCTGATGGTGTACAATAGTGTATCAATGATATCATTTTGAAATACAATCATGAACTTCAATAGATAAGACAATCTTACAACTCTTTGACATCCAGCTATGAATTGTCCTTCAATATAAGTGCATATGGTATCAACAAAGGTTGACATCATTGAAAACACCAATAGAGGTTTACATAAATGAAAACACACTATCCACACATTTTCCAACAATATCCCTCTTTGTCATTGATGGCAACACCTACCATATCTTCTATTATCTCTCCCCGTTTGACACCAAGAGCAAAGGGCAGGTGGTCTTCACAAGAATCTATGAACCCCCCTAGCTATACACACTTTTATAGTCCACTCCCCTTACTCCAAAAAGTTCTATTTACATAAAGTTTTGAACACATATCTACTCTGCATATTTACATATAAAAAATGTCACAAAAAATATATCAACAATACATACTTAGCTCTAACTGGATGGAAGAATGTTCTTGTAGATGGACTTCATCTGAGTCAAGGAGTTGTCCCATTGCTTTTTTGTAGAAGTAGTGATATGGATTTGACTTACCAGATGGGAATGAATGTATTATGCTTCTTCCAAGGAGGATGGAATATGATTCTTTTGTTCAACTCCTTTAGCTTCTTCTAGGAGACTAGTTATAGATGCTTACTTTAAGTTCACAACCTCCTGCAACTGTTTCACTTATCCTTTTATTTGCACTCTTTTCTCTTGCACTTGTTGCAACTAGGAGTGTAGCTTTTCAACTTGTGCCTTGATGGAACCATCACTATCCTGCACTAGATCATAAGTGGTAGCCACATTTGTGATTTAAACTTCCATGGAATTGATTTGATCCTTAAGGCTTTTGGTGGTGGCAGGCCATTATAGACAGGATAGGTACAATACTTTTACCTCCTCCATACATTTTTGAATATCTTCTATACATGTTTTCAAATTCTCACGTGCCTTTGCACATTTACCAAAGGCCTCATACAGTCTTTTGTCAGCAATCTTCACCCCAACTTGCTTCTCTAGATAAGAATAATGTTCCTTGAAGGAATCCATTAGTTATTTGATCTGTTGAGTGAGAGGTAGAGAGGAATCCATTTTTGCATTAGGCATTTTAGCTTCTAGAATTTTGACCATCTCCTACAATGTCTTTGAACTGTCAACTTGTCGTTGCATGATCTCTTCGCCTGCAAAGGAGTGAAATATATCACCAAGTTGCAACTTTTACAACAGTGAGATGTTTGACATATTTACTTGCCCATCAAACATAGGCAACTACAACAATTGCAGAGAAATTTTAGGTTGAATTTGCTTTTGTTGCGTAAGAAAATCTTTGATTGACTCAATAGGGGATGTCGAGGAGAATTCCTTTGGAGTCTCTTGTGCATGTCCTCCAAAAATATATGTTTTTTCCTTCATTTGTTGATCTTGTTGACCAATGCTCTCTAGAGGAGGGCTATCATGCACATCATGACTAGGAGAAGATGTTATTCACACTGTGTTACTTGCTCTTCTTGCTCCTCTTTTTTTTTCCTGCTAAACAATATCATGTTGGGGGAACATATGTGGTTGTTTCACATCTTCAACATTTCTCAATTTCTCAATGATTTTATTTGTTACTTCTTCAATCTCCTTATGAATTTTGTCTTTATCATCTTTCTCCATACTCATAAGGATGTCCATTCTTTGCTTTGACCTTAATTCTTGAGCTTATTTTTGAAGTATTTTATCTTTTTCTTCCTAAGAAATGGATGATCCAACTTTGTCAATTGCTTCCTTCCTCAACTCATCATCTACTTCAATTTCCTTTTCTATTTTCTCCCTCAGGGATTGAACCAGACTCTCCAGAGCATTTTCAAGGATATTGTTGAGAGCCACATTGTACTTGATCATGTACATTATTATTGCTCTTTCAATAGTCCTTTGGTCCTCATGAGGGACTTCCATATGAAAAGAAGTTACCTCTTCTAACAGGCCATGACTTACAATCCCATTAAGGATTACATCCAACTGAAGAGGCTCATGTGGAGGAGCCATCAGAGGAGTTTTCTTGCTTTTCTTCTCCTTACCTTTCCCTTTAGGTTTGGAAGTGCCTTCCTCACCCTTTTCTTCTTCTTCCTCTATCTCTTTTATCTGAGCCTTCTTTCTCTTGGATTTCTGCTTAAATACTGGATGCTTCTCAATAATAGCTTGTGTGGATTTAGTGGTCTACAGAGGAGTAGTAGCAGCAAAGGTTGATCTGCTTGATCTTGTAGGCACTTTCTTTACAGTATTTTCCTCAGGGCCTGAGAGAATGTTCTCTAGAGCTTAGGTAGAGGTTTGAGGGGATTTCTTGGTTAGGCAAGGAATATATATTCTTTGAAAAAATTTGTCTACCCTCTTTTCATGTGTCTCTTCCACATTCTTCTAGATAATCTTATCCATAATCTCTCTCTAGATACCAAATCTTTCTATTGCAGGATCCTTGGGCTTATTCAAAAAATTCTCAACATGTGCTTTTACCTCAACAAGGGAGACCTCATAAGGAAATTTAGGAAACCAGGATGTCCTATGTTCCATAGCTTCAATGTAACAATAATCTTTATCAACCAAAAATGTAATCTCATCCTTGTACTTTCTCACCAGATCAAAGGGAATTTTTTCCCTATCCTGCATTACTGCTTGCATATTTTTGAAGAAACCTTGATAGGTAGTAGTGCAAGCTTGCAATTCATTGAATCCTCTCATATTATTTTTTATCTATATGGCAACTGAAAAGCTTTGTTGCTAGATCTTTCCTTTGAAACCAAACAATTCATTCAGAAAGTAAAATGCAAGGCAAATAACTAGAGACCCAAACCTGAAGTTGTATCTAGTCTCCTTGGTTCTCTTTAGATTATCAAATAATTTCTCTCATCAATTCACATAGATCAAAGTCTTTTCCTTCCTTGACCATCTAGTATGCGGTATGAATAACAGTACCAATTGTGAAGCCTTCTTTGTTCGTGAAATACACTTTGTATGCTATTCCCATGAAAGCATAATTAACACCTGGATCATTGATATTTCTTATGCTCAGAGCTATTTTGTCAAAATTTTCTCTGGTTAACTCTGTAACCTTCTCATTCTTCACAACTTTCCTTATCAGAACAAGTTCGGTTGCACACAACCCCATTATTGCCTTAATTGCATCTTTAGTAATTTTGTAGGGTTTTTCCAAATATATAAATTCATCATGAATTTTGCTTAGGATGATCCTTACCCATTTAATGTTATCACAAAAATTAGGAAAACCCTTCCATACATCCAACCCTTTAGCCAACACATTTGCATACTTTGGTTTGTACCTGACATATTCATCATCCGGCAGGGTGTGCCTCATCTCCTCAAACTTTATGTGGTCAATTTAATTTATAATATTATGAATATAGATCCTTACATATTTAGTATACATGGTATCAGTTGTAACCTTTGAAAATGCACCATCCTTATCTCCCTCCATAGCCTTGAAAGGATACTTCTTATATTTCGGCCTAGGTTTCTCATAAACATCTACCAATTTTGGAGTAGCCATTGAAATTTCTTTTGAAACTTCAAAAATAAGGGTTTATGAGCAACTTGAAATACCTCTAAGAATTGTCACTAGGGTTTCACCGCAATTCCACTTGAATTCACAAGATTCATTTGATGCCTTCTTTTTCTCTAGTTTGGACACAAATTCTTTTGATTCAAATGAGCCAATATCATGAAAATGAAGTATAAATGATCTAAATTTTCCCTAATTTTCCTTAATTAATGCACCTTGTACTTGTTAGGTAAGTTGCTTCCAAATTTCTCTATGACTTCATAGTGATGCACATTCATGTCACATATCTCCACAAAGAAGGATTTTTCTTCGAACAATTATTCTATAGACTCCATCTTGCTCATCAATCAAATTCTTTAGACTATTTCATTCAGGACACCTTTTATGTTGTAATGATCAACATCTTACTCTCTTCAAGGGGCAGAGAGACTTTGCAAAATAAAGCTCTCCCTTGAGATAATGTTCTATCTCAATCAACTATGAAATATTGTGCATAATGCACAAGTGCTATGTCATTCATCACTTCAACATATTGCTCTTGTTTCTTTCTCCACAACTTTGCAACTTCCTTCTTTTCCTCTATCTTCTTATGCTGAGCATGTGGCTTCACAAAACCACTTTTGCAGAATCTTGCTTTATACCCAAAGTTATTGAACTTGTAGCAAACAACATTATATTCAAAAGCTAAACTATTTCTCCTTATTTTAGTTTTGCAGTTAGCAGCCCTATGACTAAACTTATTGTATGCATAGCAGTAGCCATAAAATGAATGCAAGACTACAACATTGTATCTTGGATGCACAAAAGAGTTCTTCCTCATATAATCATTCCTTCTTTCCTTATATAATCATTAGCCTTATGACCAAACTTATTGCAAGAATAACAATAACCATGAAAATATTAAGAGAACCTAGAAGTAGTAGTCTATTTAGGAGGAGATCTCTTGAAGCCTTTCTTCTGATTACTGACCTTTCTGAAACCATCATCCAACTTTTGTTTTAAATCTTTGATCTTTTTAGAATCTTCAGCAGGGTCTTTTTCCATTTTCATTTCAAGAATATCAACTTTTGAGTTTTGACCTTTTTTATATCCAAAACCACCCTTGTCCTTTACTAATCTTTGAGTGTTGATTATCTCATCAAGAATGTTGGATATTTTCTTGAGTTTTAGGCCTTTGTCAATTTGATCCTTAGCTTTCTCCAATTCTTTCCTTAGGGTGACAATTTCTTCTTCAAGTTTGGAGCATTCCATTGAATTGTCATTCAACTTATTATTTAGGCAATTTGTAACCCTCTTTCCTTCTTACTTGAGATTTCAAATTTATTATTATTTTCTTTGATTATTTAAGTTTGATCTATAATTCTCCACTTTCTTTTCTTGTAGCATCCAAATATTCCAAAGCTGAAACAAGTTCTCCTTCAAAGTTCACTTCACAATCTTTTACATTAATGACTTCCATATCTCCATGCTTTTTAGCTTCTAGAGGATTCTTCTCATTTGACATTACTTTAGTTCCCACGTGTTTCATTCAAGATCTACACTAGTTGTTAGGTTGTATCAAGGCACTTGGATTTGATACCAATTGTTGAACACATAGAAGTACTGAGAGGGGGGTGAATCAATACTTAATTAAATTCTTTCATTCATCAACAATTAGCCAATTAAACCATGACAAGAAGAACATAGAAGAAAATAACCATAACACTAGATTTACGTGGAAAATCCTACAAGGGAAAAACCACAGTGAGCAAGCTAATTGGATCTACTGTCTAAATCTAGGCTAACAAATGAAAAAACTTTTACAAGTATTTATGATCTTTAACCAAAGAAATTTCACTACTCCCCGCTCAATACAATTTTCACAACAGAGGTTCACAACCTCAATATATAATTGGAAGATTTTAGTACATCTATTACCTTTGGCTCACTGCCTTTGGTACATAAATTTGCTTCAATAAGATATGTTTCTTATAGCTCACTGCCTTCAACAAACATTCTCATTTATAGGGTCATATTCTTCTTTGCAATCTTCACATTCACTATTAATCTATCAAAATTGATCTTTGACACATTTCATCATCAAAAGATATTTTTCGAAAATCTTTTCGCACATTATCTATTCAAAACATTCACAACGCACTCACACTAATTCTCAAAAACTTTAATCTTCTATTTATACCATCCACAACCTTCAAAAGGTTTCACCATATTGGCTACAAACATAAAATATAAGATATACAATATTTACAATCAAGTTGGCTTCAAATAGATTTGTAGAAGAAATAAATATCATGTAGTTCAAGTAAAAAGATATTTAGGACCTATTCTTCATGACACATCTTCAAAATTAGTGCACATGTCTAAACACTTGGCACAATCAACTCAACATGACAAGTCGGCCCGACAAGCAAGTAAAAGTCTGTCAAATATCAACTCCATACCAAGGAAATATTGGAGAGACCAAGAAATTCTATGTGGATCATTACAACAAACTGATATAGCCTGTAACAACACTTTTGTGCACTCCTTTTTCCATTTCAAATCAATTTATGCTGGCACAAACACTTTATACACAAAATAATGATTTCGTACATACTATCGTACAGGAGAAGATCATATACCATCTTGCAGAGCACCTAGAGAGCCCAATGAGATTCCATCATATATTACATAGCCTCTATACACATAATTGATCCAATATATGTTGACGTGCAAATTTGTTAGACACAAATAGACCAACCTACCAGGTTGCTAGATTATAGACAACACATTGTCATCTACGAAACGACCACCACCAGTGGTGAGCCAAATCAATTGAAACTTGGATAAAATATTTTTTTGTGGTGAAATTCAGAGACATTCATTTCTCTCCTTATCATACATTCATTGGAACTTAGCAATTTCCTACTTTGAAAACTCTAAAACACTTTGTGGTAGAACTCATGCATGAATACATGGAATATGCATACCTTACAACTGTGCAGAGCTACTCTTCAAACTACAAGATCACATCTTGATTTGATGAGGAATATAGAGCATTTGATAGAGCTCCTATGTAGCCAATCATGTGCCTTAGATAGATTTGAACCTTATCAACCAAGGCATTTTGACATTCAACCACAAACTTTGATTGATGGTGTACAATTTAGTGTACCAATGATAGGATTTTGACATCCAATCATGAACTTGAACAAATAAGACAATCTTACATCTGTTTGACATCCAACCGTGAGTGCATATGGTATCAACAAAGGTTGACATCAATGACAACACCAACTAAGGTTTACATCAATGAAAACACACTATCCACACATTTTCCAACAGTTGCATGCTTCTGTGTTCTTCTTGTCATGGTTTATTTGGCTAATTGTTGATGAATGGAAATAATTTGATTATGTACTGATTCACCCCCTTTCAATAAATCTATGAGTTCAACACAGTGATATGGATAAAAAACATAACAATAATAATTAGATATGATGGAATAATTCATAGATGTGAGGTTATACCTGTCAGATGTGTAGAGTCATTAATTAGATGCATAAATTCTTCTGTTAGAAGAACCAATCTATATTTGAATTCAAAGGACCTACAAGGATAAGGTAAATCCCTAAAAAACAAAAACATTGAATGAATGAGAAGCCTTATTCCTTAGGTCATATGCATCGAATGATAAATAAAAAACATTGAATGATAGATCATATGTTGCAATACACAGTCAAAAGCATTGTTCTGCACCTGTACTTCTCAAATCACAAAATTATCAAATCAAATTTTTAATTTCAGGGACATGGGTCCCACTGGGCATGTAAAAATATGTGTGATAAAATGTGAAATTATAAAATAAGGACAATATTATGAAGGTACATCTTTTACATTCAACAATCGCTTACATTAGAAAGTGAGAACAATAGATCAAATGCAATAATAAGCAATAATTTCGCTATAGAGTCTCATCTTACTCCATTGATCTTAGATATGATTCCATGAATTGATATGTGGATTACTCTTATTACTAGCACAACCTTTGATACCAAGTGGATAGGATGATAACATATTTTTTCAAAAATAATGGCTCATACAATTTCAATTAAAGTCACTATATTCAATGGTGGAGAATGATCAGAGGAATCAATAGATGGGGTTGGTTATGGGGACATGAGGAATATTCATATAACATGTCCTTGTAAAGGGCTTGATTGATGAGTTAATTTATTACATGGATGAGTGAAGTGATTGCATGGATGAGTGAAGTGGATTTGATTGATGAGTGGGACTGAGAGTGAGTCTAAGTGAACTGAGGTGTTTTTTAATTAACTCACTTAATTGATGAATTTGAAAAGAATATTAATTGAATTAAATAAATTTATTTAATTCATGTTCATGAGGAGAAAACAAATAAAATATTAATTTCATTTATTTAGAATGAAAAACAATTAAATAAATTATATTATTTATTTAATTATAGAGGAAATTTTAGCTAATTAAATATTATTTAATTATAGTGGATAAAAATAATTTAATGGATGAATAAATTAAATAATTATTTAATTAATATGGATGAAAAGAATTAAATTAATGAATAATTAAATAATTAAAATAATTAATTAATGTGGAGAAGAAAATTGATGAATTATTTAAATTATTTAATTAATGCGGATGATAAAAATTAATGTGATTGGTGTATTAACTTAATTAAATAACTAAAACTATTTAATTAATATTAATAGAGGAATTGATGAGAAATGATGAGGTGATGAGATAAACTACTTTAGTTATTTTTAGGTGTCAATATTTTATATAAATTTTATATAATAAATCAAGTTTCATATTATCATTTTATATATAGATTTATAATTTTATATATATTTAAATTTATGATTTTATAGAGTAAGATTTATTATATTAAATATGTTTATAATAGTCTATGTTTTAATATATTTATGGTTTTATGATTTTATATATACTAAGATTTATGATTTAATAGATACTTAGATTTATTAATTTAAATGTTTACTAAAAAAAGAACTCTAATAATAGTATTATTGCTTCGAAAAATAAATTGTTTATGAATTGAGGCTAAGCATTTTTCTCATTTGGCTAAGGCTTGTAATAATATGTTAAATATAGTGACTCATACAATTCCAGGTGCCTTTAGTCCTTGCACATGAAGAAACTTTCATTTTGTATTGGAATTTTTTTTTTTCTATTTTTTTGTGATTAATGATAAGTTTGACATTGTAGAAGTTCTTATGGTAAGACTTCAAATCCAAATGTAACCTATAGTATTTTGGCATTGACATTGTTACTTAGGATGTGATTCTTTTGTGTTATTTTCTATTTAATTAAAACTATTTATTGATTATTCTATTTGTTTGAAGGATTTTACATAATTTATCTTCTTTCCGTGATTGCATCTCATTTACTATCATTAATGGTAATGTATTCAATCAATAAATTTATCTAAATCAATGTATTATTGCACCAAGTAGAAGCGGCTGAAAACACATTCTAGTTAGTCTCTTGATAAAGGTGTATATATCCCTTATTGAGAATATTAAAACCAAAATTATTTTAGCATGCATAATAATCATTGTACATGAGATGTACATGATATTGTTGATGTGTTGAGGTTTATTTGCCACTAAAAATAAAAATACTACTTGCTTTCCTATGTTAGAATCATAAAATTATTTTTGCATACATAATCATAAAAGAACTTATACAATTTTCTTGAACCATAAAGGATTCTAACAACTGTTAGTAACTAAAATACATATTGTGACATCCTCAAAAGTTGTAGCATTTATCTTATCTTACAAGAAGATCAAAATAAATCATGAATACAAGATTTTCTTATTGAAGTTGTGTCCATGTTTTTCTCCACCATATTGTTTTGTAAACACATACTTAAAAAAGTTAGGACAATAATAAGTTAAAGACATAAAATATTAATTGTTGTAATTACTTTACCATAGTAAAGAAGTTGTAACATATATGAGTACATATATTTAAGAATTTCCTAAAGCCACTCAAAATTTATGTCAAACGTAATGTACAAGACATTATTCATGCACTCTAATCTATGTGAAATACTTTAGTGAATGTCTACTATGGCACTTACAACTACATCTGAAAAAAATCCCCCTTTTGATATGCTTTAATGAATGTCCATACTATATTCCTATAGACACCCTAAATTTGGACACTTAATTGTCAAATTTATCCTCTTTCGTCTAAGCATCCTCTTATTTGCATTAATTAAGTAACATCACTATTATTCAATTAATATCCTTAATTCTGTCAAATCCCCAAGGTATCTAGTTAAATAATTAAATATCTTCCTCATTTCCATCAAATGAATTAAATAAATATTCCTCATATGTCACATCCATTTCTTAAGCAATTATTCTCCTAATCTCTTCATTAGGGATGTGCACATTACTAATCTTTGGTCAGGATGTGTCATCCTCAACTTGCAGGATTGGCCTCTAATGTCTCTTAATACACCCTAACCCTCCTCTAATCCTTCATTAACTAGCCTAATCAGCCTCTGGAAGGAATTTTTAATTCCTTTTATCCTTCCAAAGAATATTAAATTCCATTTTCTCTTCCCCATGTGATCTTTGACTTGTCACATCAAGTCACATGTGAAATCTAACCCTTTTCTAATATGTCATTAATTAGTCTAATCAAATACTTGCACAACCTTAATCACTTAATT
>VDFB02048059.1:0-34215 GCA_007258455.2 Sequoia sempervirens
TATTTAAGAATCTATAGTTATTAGGTGATATTTGGTTTTACTTGAGCCTTATAATTAAGAAGCGAAAATTGAAGTTAGATAATTGTCAAATTAATATTCCTTTCATGTTCTTTTGAGTTATTTTTATTGCCAAATTAAATCGGAATGTATAAACAAGTGGAGTAGCAAATATGTTTTTAAGTTTCGTGCATGGAAATTAAGACTGAGAGATTGAAGTTTGATTTTTGCATTCTCCTGATTAGTTATATTCCCCATTGAATTATTTCCCATTTTGACGAGTTTATAAGCCAAGCCTTGATGTGAGTTTCTTTGGGAACCCAAGTATTTGCATACCCTTCTGTTGAGAATATATGAATATTGGTGTTATAGTACCCCCTTGCATTTCCCTTTGTATGCCTCGGGAAGCCGACACCTTGCAAGTAGTTGATGAGATTGTTGTATGTCATGTTTTTGGTTGACCTTGGGGTTTGGTCTTGTGATTGTTTTGTTTGTCTGTCTTGGTTGTGGGTCTTTCTCGTCATCTCCTAGCACGGGAGGTGGACCTTCGGGTCCACACAGTCGAGTGGAACGTGCTATGCACCCCATTGGGTCCCCAGTCTGAGTTCGTGTTGATGTTGTTGATCTAGGACTCTACCTCAATTCTTTTGCACCATGTTCAATTATGTAGCATTCTTGTATTTGATGTATCTTTTACTCGGCACGACAAGATGCGTATGGACCCCTGAAGAAATGTAATATACTCATGAAGTAATGTAATATACTCCTGAAGTGATGTAATGTACTCCTGAAACGGTTGCAATGTATTGTTATTTTACCTTTGTAAACCTTATATGGTAGTTGTTATCTGATATGTTGTATCTATGGAAATATGCTCCACTATTGTGTTATGGAACTGTGAATTGAATTGTTATAAAATGATGTATCATTTTCTTCGTATTTGATCATTAATGATTGTATGTTATCATTATGTAATCTTAGTTTGTATTCACTCTCATTTTATTAAAGTTTAGGATTCGTAATGACCATCTTGTGCACCCCAAAGGACGTAGATGACTTTGCAAATGTATAATTTCCTTTCATGTTAAGAATGTACATCTTCATCTTATGTTATGTTTCACTTTCAAAAAAAAATTATGCGGTGTTATTGGCCTTTGGGGTTCACACAATGGGGCGTTACATTCTTCCTCTTTGAAAAAGTCAAACTTTCATTTTGGGTGCCTAACTAAGTGACACCTTGTTTTGCTCCTTCAAAGACTCCAAGGTTGCATAGAAGATAAGTAAAACTATTTGTTTTGACTCTTTTACATGAACATGCTCCTTAGAAGATTCTTAAATACCCTCCACTTGTTGTCCAAGTCACCAAACTGCCCTGTATCTTCTCGACTATTGTTCACTTGCTAAATTGCCTTAACTATCCCCATAATCCCTTCATAGATGCTCTTACTTTGTCAAACTTCCAACTCCAACCTGTTTTACATAATGATAGGGCATGTTTTCTCAATGAGCTTGAATGGAGATAGGTTTCTTTTAGATGAATGAGATTAAGAGTTTGACTTAGTCTAGGACTTCAAATCTGCATTAGAAATCATCCTCAAACTTGGTATTGTCTTCAACATGTCTTTCGTCCATTATGTGTGTTGAAAATCATTATATGCAATGTACATGAATGCCCTCCATGATTCTCAATATCCTTTATTTGTATGGGCTTTTTATGATATCTGACAATACACACCTTATGGTCAAATAAAAAATGACCTTCATGACCACCTTGAATAAGCTTATTGCTCATCATTCTTTCCTGCTCATTGTCATCTTTACATTGATCTCTCTATATTTCTCACATGGCAGATTAATCCTTTGAATCTACTCTACATGGCTACTATCATACAGTCCATTTTATCATGTTGACTATGTTGATCTCATGCCATATGATGGTTGCCTTTAGGACTGTTGCCTTGCAACTTGACTATCTTCTTTGTGACTTTGGAAATGGATTACTCTACCTTCTCCACTGTGTTTACACCATTAATGGATTTGTAACCTTGCCTACACCTAGAGGACTGTCATCTTCACTAAGTCTCACAATCCATACATTCAGTCTAAGCATATCTAGACATAAGGAGGTCACTCTTCAATCATAATTACTTCGACTGTCATAAAATCTTGAACATTATAGTCATACATTGTATTGTACCGTGTCTTCATGTCTTCATTATAATCATTGATCACATATCACAAGGTCAAATTTATAAAAAGTAGGTCACTGTTATGAATCGAACCTTCAAATCTTGATAGGACTTTCCTTAATCCATTGTTTCATTGCTACCCTCTATGCTTGGAATCTGCCATACTTTGTACTTAGGACTAACATAAACTATTTGTCTTCACTTCCCAAAAATTTCATGGTACCTTTGCTTCCAACATCATCATTGTGAATTGTCTTCTACACTAATGTCATACTCACTATCACTGTTCTTTACTGCTGCTCTTGGATTTATCAATATCATTTTTCATGGTGACCTTTTTTCTTGTCTTTGTGCTTGACATCCTTTGTGATAATATTTTCCTTAAAGATTATCATTCTTTTACTATTCTTTAAATCCTTCTTGCACCATCTACTACATATGCATTGTTGAGTTGTCACTTTCTTGACATGGCAGATTTGTAGGTGCTTTTCTCTATCTTCTATGAAGCCTATTCCTTAACTTGACTATACAATGTCCTTTATGACTAAGTCTTGTGTCTTTAGCTCTTCCCATAGTCGCATTCTTTCCTTGAGGACCTCCTAGAAATTTTTATAAAAGACTCATTCAGTCATTATGACCTGGAGCATATATAAAAAAACTCATGATCTAAATGGGCATAATATGATACAAAAGAATCCAATGAAAATTCCCCTATATTCATGCTATCAATTGAAAGTATCGATGAGGGCATATCAGCTTATGGCTTGTTTGTTCATTTGTTTTCCAACAACAATTTACCTTCCTTACCCTTGATCAGTCCTTCAACTCTCCACTAAAGGTCGCTGAATGGTGTAAATGTGACTGTCCACCTTGAATTGCATCATTTCCATCTTTACATTATTCTTTGACAGTCCAAAAAGCTTCTTCAATGGTATAGGCTATCCTTTCCATTGTTCACAGGGGCAGGATCATAGAACTGTCCATTTTTCACATTGCTTATGCTTTGAATTTTGTCCTTCCATTTGCTTGCTCTAAATTACATTCACATTCCTCTACATTTTATCAACTAAAATGTACGGGAAAACCTTCAAATCCAATTGAGTAGTTGTATATAACTTCTCTTTTTTGCTCTAGAAGAAATAACCACTCTACTGTCACCTAATAAATCCCTAAGTTCATGTACTGCTCTAGCTATAGAAGCAACATTATAGTGTTCCAACCCTTCCAGATGTCTACAGCTTCACAACTACAGCTCTTAAATTGCATGGTAGTTATCAGATATAACTTCAAGCTATTGTATAAGAGTGTAAAAACGTTTCAACAACCCCTTTTATATGAAGTATTATTACCATTAATGGTGTTTCAACTGTAATACATTGACTAATATTTTCCAGCATGCATGGTCCACTACAGAATTCCACCATATCATATTTCTTGATGTCATGTTGATCCTTGGTTCTCATCAATGTCTAAAGAAAAATGTAAATATACGATGAAAGAAAATGGACTGGTAGATCACAAAATGATAAATTATAGTTGTAATCATAGACATCTTCGGGGCTTGTAGTTGGTGAGCATCAAATTTCATCCTTCCAATGCAACCATGACTGTTAACACATTCATATTTCTCATACAAAAATATAGAGCCAAGTAACCAAAGTCACCACTAACTGCATAACAATATGGTCATCATTATGCCAATATTTCTCTATAGGAAAACCCCAATCAAGGCTGATCTAAACTAGCTTCAAAATACAAGTAATCAAAACTCATTTCTATAGACATCCTACACTTTATTACATTCACTATCTAAGAGTGCTCAAGTGCAGTCTCTTTTACATTCAAGTCTCTAGTTGAAGGTAGGGAATCATTGAGCCTCCCAAGGAGAAAAAAAAACCTTTTTACTCTTTTGTTCAACATGTTTTCAACACCCTCTAGAGAAAGGCATTTTGTTTCGGGAACTGTGACTACAACAAAGCAAAGTGCAATCAAAAATAAAATTCCCAACACCAAGAAAGTCATGGGTGCGCCAATATTTTTTGTCATAGTGAGAAAGGTTTGTGAAACATCCATAGAGATCTATCTCACTATTGCAGAAATGCCTCTACAAGTTCCTCTATACTGCAAAGGGTATATCCCAAATTTTAATCAACCATGAGATTGTCTTTGAAAAACTTCTCAGTGACTCTAAATTTACAATGGTTTCATGAGATCCATTTGAGCATGTATTACCTCATCAAAAATTATAACAAAAATAGTTCCTTTCTTGTCATATAGATAAGATGAGTGACCATTTGGTGTGCATTTCTTACAACACTTACATAAAATGCAAACTAATGCAGTCACTATAGAGTACCCAATCATTCAAATGTAAATAACTATCTTCATCAAGTTCAATTAACAAAAATTTCACCCTCCCTTTATCATAAACATAATAGTATGCATCCATGAGTATAGACAAAAACCCTTCAAGCTAATAAGTCTCTCAAACTCCCATTTAGTAGGAAAAACATTGTGATAGCATTGAGGTTTCAAAATGTGTAGCTGACTAAACCTATTACCATAAGATTCTACCACTATCATTGACCATTCATGTCTATCAAATACTAACGTACTCCTACTCCTTTAATCTCTGAAAACCCTAATGCTTATGCTTATTTAACCTTGGGTCTATTCATGACTTTGTCAAATAAAATAAGATTTAGAATACTCTTCATACTAGAAGGTCGTACCTCATCATATAGAGACATGTAGACATGTATGTTGTGATGATTTGTTTCAAGATCCGTGAACCTCTACTTTTCTACTGCTACATCGCATGTAAGACAACAATATGTAACCTCCAAGCCAAGGATAAAGCCATGAATCTTTCAATGTTATGTAAACCTCATGCAACGTGCTCAAACTCTCCCTTCTAAAACTTTTCAACATGGGCTTTTCTTCACAAGACAACATAACGACTTCCACACCTGGCCGTAATAGAGAAAAAGTTTCCATGATCTTCTATTCACCTTTGAAATGCACCTTATCTTGATAGTAACATGGGCCTATACATGTCACTATATCCTCACACTCTTGCATTCCTTCAATGTTTTTACCTGAAACCCTAAACTTTCTCCATGTTGCGTGGATAGGAAAAAATGGAACTTCTTCTTAGTGCCCAAAATACCTGGTCAAAATTTTCTTTTGATTTTTTACCCTTTGCATAAATTTTCCAATACAAGCTTTTACTTTTACACTTAGATTATAATTTTATGTCAAAAAATTATAATGATTGCCTTAAAATAAAAGGTTTGCAACACCTACAACCAATATTCTACATAATTACTATAGTCTATTTTTATTTTAACATTGAAACTAATTTTTTGTGCTTTTCCCCCACTTCAACCAATAGAGAAGGTGTTGGAGGTTTGAGAATATTGATGGATGTATGGCTTATGATGTTACTTTGGTGTTTTCATTGATGTCGAGATTGATGTATAGTTAAATATTGATGAGCATGATCGGATATGGTGTTGTCAATAATGTCAACCCATTGTAGGGTAAACCCACAAAACTGGTTTACAATTCCAGTGAGGAAGGAAAATTGAAAAAAATGCCCTCATGGAAAATTTTTTGGTTTTTGGGGATTCGAATGAACCCCCTTCGAGTGAACCCAAAGGGGGTTCGCTAGAACCCTCCTTATGGGTTCGCTCAAACCCAAAGGGGGTTCTAACGAACCCCCCTTCGAGTGAACCCATTAAATGTTGGGTCCCACATTTCTCGGGAAAAAACAAAAGAAAATTTTTTTGGAAAGGGGGTTCGCTCAAACCCCCATTTTCCCCTTCTCCCCCTTTGGCACTAAAAATCTCTAAAAATTTTCTCTTTGAAGCTCAAGTTGAGGATGAAAATGGAGGAGACTTTACAAACCCAACTGGATGATGATAGTCCTCAAAACGAGTTATCTAATGAATATAATTTTAATATGTTTTAGTTTTATTATGTTTTTTTTTTAGTTTGATTAAACACAGGTTTTTCACCGAAAATCAAGTTTTTTGTTCTACACATGTGGAAAAATAGCAAATTATCAAAAAAAAAATTGAAAAATATCAGTGCACTAGCTATTGAAGTCCTTGATCCAACAAATGAAAATTTGAATTTCGATACATACAAAAAAAAGTTATGTTTTATACGGTCTGCCTATGTCTGAATTGTAATTGGTTTGACTTCAAAACTTGATTAAGGAAAAAATATTCAATGAAACACTATAAAACCACATGAAAGCACTAGATATTGTAGTTACAAATCTAAATTTGAAAAAAATATAATTTTATCCTTCATGGAAAAAAAGTTATGTTGTATACGATGAGCGTCACTCCTTAAAAATGGTGTTTACTGAAAAAAACTAGTTTTTGAAGGAGATGGAAAAAGAAGTGCAATCTGATTCCAAAATTTTTGAAAAGAATGTATTTCAAATCTACAGAAAAAATGTCACAAATAACTAGTTTGCATCATCTTCAAATTCCTCACGGTTTAGTCACTATAGGTTCCTAAAAGTGAAGATTTAGTTAGAAAAAATAAGTTCAATGTCTACTTTCGCCAAAAATTGTAAACTAGTATTGTGGGATCACCCTGTATAGTTGCAAAAGTGTTGGTTTGGTGTAGATCAAAGGTGTTGGAAAATTACCTAAGTCCTAGTATATAGTTACAATGCTTAGAGAGCTAGTTTTGTGGTCTGCATTGCTCTGCCATGAAGATTATTGTTATGTGGTTCTGAGGTAATTTTGGTTCATGTTGGAGGAATCTAAATCCAAAGTTTCAAGCCTTGAAGTCCTTCGCAATTGAAGTTAGAATTGATAGAGTATCGGTCTAGATATGACTGAGTGACAGTGGCAAAGTACATGATTAGAATCCTTCACATTCCACCACAAATGAATATTCTTCTATGTGGTTTTGAGTATGTGTTTACAAATGTTAGAAGTATGTCTACTCCTAGTGGAAAGTTTTTTTTAGGTTTGCATGTCGAGTTGTGAACAAACAGTTGGTTCATTCTATTGTTGCTTCATCAACGGTGCTGACCTAAAGGATTTGAGATCGTGTGGAAGTAAAGTATGTGTGTATTAGACTTATGATAGGTCATGCCAACCTATTTTATGTGTCACACATTTTGGTTTATTCTGTGAGGCATCCATGGTTGAGTTTTGAGCCAACAGGTTGAGGTATTACATGTTTCATCTAATTAGTCTGACCTAATTGATGTTGTAAGTGTTTGTTGATGTTGTGCATATAAACGTAAGCTCATTTTGGTGTTGAAGGTATGTCTTGATGATAAGTGTGTGAGTGTGATGTGAATGCAATGTGAAGATTAATTGAGCAAAGTATGATAGTTGTGAAGCATGAAGTGTGTTAAGTAAGCTTACAAAGCCTAATTGAAAATTTCTTCAACATATAGCAGATGCATTGTAATCAGTTCAATCTTTGGCAATGAGCCATTTTCTCTATTCTCTAGACTATGAGTCCTCTAGATAGTGAGTCTATCTAGCAGTGAACCATTATGTAATATCTTATAACCCGTTATAATATATTGTGAGCCAATCCTCACTGTGGTTTTTCCTTTTTTTGGTTTTTCACGTAAATTTAGTGTTCTTGTGTTCTTTGATGTGATGCATGATTTATATTCTCCTTTCCATTACTACAAGTTTAATGTGATGTACTGAATGTATGTTTCAAGTTGATGAAGTTAATGAATTTATAGTGAATACTGATTCACCCCCTTCTCAATATTCTAGGTGTTCAACAATTGGTATTAAAGCTTGGTTCCTCAATTGGCTTGATCATTGAGGTAGATGTTGGTGGTTGAAAACATGGTTACAAGGAAGTATCATATTCCTTTGGAAGAAATTATTCTTGAAGGGTTTACTGAAGAATATTGTATAGTTGACATGGAAAGAGAACTCAAATCAACCCTTGATGATTTGGATAAAGTAGAAGTTGAGAATAGAGATATGAAAAAGGATCTTAATGATGCAAATGAGTGTATTAAGAAGCTAAGAGAGAAACTCAAGAAAGCTACAAAAAGAGTCAAAGAAACAAATGAGCATATCAAGCAATCAAATGAGACTATCACCAATCTGAAAGTGAAAGTGGAAGAAAAAAGAATTGAAGACTGTCTGTACGCTAAATTGAGAGACAAATCTAAAGAATGTTCAAAGCTTGAACAAGATATTGTGACCTTGAGATTAGATCTAGAGAAAGAAAAGATTCAAGAAGACAAATTCAAGAAGAGATCCACAATGTTTGATGAGATGATTGCAAATCAAAAGGATTCTAAGGACAAAGAGGGATTAGGGTTTGAGAAAGGAGAAAGTTCAAATGAAAATAAAACTCCAAAAAATGTTGAAAAGAAGAATGAAAAGAATGTCAAATAGGTCTGGAACCAGAAGAAAGACTTCAAAAGACCACCTATTAGATGAACAAATGCACAAAATTACCCATCTTTTAGTTATTGTTATTCCTGCAATAATTTTGGACATAGAGTTGTACATGTAGAAGCAAAATGAATCAAAATATTCAATCATTGTCTAGTCAGTTCTTTACATGCAATAGATTTGGTCATAAAGCTAGTGAATGTAGAAATCATAGAATAAATAGTTATAATAATGATATGATGTTTCAATCTTTCAATGACTGCTAGTATACATGCAATGGATTTGGGCATAAGGCTAAATGTAAATCTAGAATTGCAAGAAGTAAGAACATTCTAAAAGGTGTCATATGTCACAAATTCAATCTAGGACACATTAGAAAAGTTTTGAAGAAGCGGGAATGTGAAACCCTCTATTTCACTAAAGAAGAATTATTTGACAAAGAAGGTAGATCTGATTGAGATGAGGAAGAAGATGAGAAAGATCTAGAAAAAGAAAGAATAGAATGAGGTGAAGAATGAGTCTATGTCAGCCCCTAGTGCAGATGCTTCCTCTAGAAACTAGATGAAGATCTTTCGCTTAGGGGGAGTTTTAACAGAAGATCCTTAAGCTCCCACCAAATATGTGGTTTTGATTCCTTCAGCATATTGATACAAGATGTAGTTTGATATGCTTGAACTATTGATGAAATCGTTGGTGAAAATTATGTGTTGCAGAGATTTGTGGAGTAATTTAAGGTGACTACGGCTACATAGTGAGGGTTTGCCAGCTTTTGACCTAACTTCAAATTATTGCAATTAATATGCATTAGGTCATCAAACAAAGGGTTTATATGTAATTTTGCATATTTCAAACTCATTTGTGATAAATAAATTGAAGTGGGGGGTAGAGAAGAAGAAAGGTGAAGTAATTTTAGTATTGTGTGAAACCCTACCAGTAGAGAATCAAAGGTATTTATTAGTATTCTGTGAAACCCTAGTGCAGTTTTAATACATGTTTAATCCTCAAGTTATTAGTGTGCTTGAATGACCAAGATTACCCCTTTAAATCTATGGAGACAGATCTAAAAGGTGCTTTTTTCAACAGTTCCTTACGAAGTTATATGCATACAAAGGATGTAAAGATTTACATCCACACCAAAATAGAAGAGTATAATCATGAAAATTTGGGAGAAGTGTGGGTAAATGAGTTAACCGGTGATGATTCAAACTAAAACCAAAGTACAGGGGTTTGATCGAGAACAAATTAGATGTTTGGAAAAAATTCCCTATTTTCTACTATGTGGATGAGTGGGTGAGATATGTATTGAGAAAAATCCATGGAAAATTATTATGGTTAGACCTACCACACTTAATCAACAAGGATAAAATTAGGGTTATCATGGGTTTTTGTTCCATTGGACCCATTTTGGCAACAAAGACTATGAAAAATGAGATGGTGATGAAGCTAATTGATGCAAAATTCAACAAGAATGCCCTAATGATGAAGGACATAGATGATCCAAAAGTAAAATATGCTTCTATGATGATTAGCTACAAGATATATTATACCAATGGAGAGAATTATGTGTCAGCCAAAATGATACACATTGCTCACTAGATGGTGAAGGAAGGCGTGGATATAGACTTGTGTGAACTGCTAAGACAACAATTGTTGGAGAACCTACAAAAGACTAAAGATTCAAAATATTCTTTCACGTATGGAACTTTGATTATTTTCTTGTTATTCTAATTTCTTTGAGAGTTGCTCGAAACAAGCAACGTTGTATGGTTAAATAACATGCCTGTAGCAATACAAATAAGGGATCATTTGATAAGATTTTAGAGTGACGAATCTAGGGATCAAACTTTATGGGGATTTTTCAAAACCTTTGAATCTTGAATGTAAGCAAGAGAGGATTCCTAAAAGTGTATTTGATAAATACAAGAATGATGTTACTTTCATGGTTAGAAGAGATTTTTGTTTGATGGAAGTAGTGGAACCTAGGACTATTTGGATCCCTAAATTAGGATATGAGGTAATAGAGGATAAGGTGCCTTGTAAGATCCTTCAAGTTCCATTTCAGACCTCCCTCAAGTGCTTAAGCTTCTTCATAGGAACTTGGCTCTGATACTAATTGTTGGACACATTCGATGACTAAGAGGGGGGTGAACTAGTATTTTCAAAAATAAAATCCTTCTGTACACTTCAACTTCAATCCTTTAAACTAGATCAAGAACTCTTAAACAAATCAATGAAAGATATGACAATTCAATCAATATAAGAATCTCACTGCTTACAAAGAGGCTCACTACCAAAGACTTGCAAGCTAAGGTGCACTACCTTAGTGAAAGATAGAAAGAGGACTTGCAAGATGAAGCTCGCTACTCTAGGAAAAGATACAAGGACCTGATGAGACTCGCTATCTCAAAGTAGGATAAAAAGAGATATAGAAATTATAACATATGTCAACAATACACTCTATTGACTGAAACATTCAAGTGCATCTAATTTATCCTCCATACACTTTTGAACTTCTCTAGTTGATATTCAATTCATTCCACACTCACACCTCTTGCAAGTTATTTTATCTTTCATTTATATCTTCTGCAACATCACAAAACATCAATTAGGTTGACCAGAATAGGAGATAAGCATTAATTCCAATAAGTCGGCCACAAAACATCAATGCAATGCAAAGAGGTCTTATCTAGGAGATAGAGAGGACCAAATAAAACTTATTACATCTTCCAATGTTATCCTAAACACCACACACTCTAGCACACAACATCCCAAGTCGACAACAAGGAATTATATAGATGAAACATGTAGCATATTACCAATTAGCCCAAAACACATAACTTCAAATGAATTTTCATAATGTAGATCACAATAGGATATTTTTGGACCAAACATAGCTCAAAAAAACCTTCAATGCTGGTATAAACCCTCAAGCATATAGCATAAGCAAGAGAACAAGCCCTATCAGCCAAATATCCATAAGTTTCCAAAAAACCCACTCAAAACACATGCAACACAAAAGGGATAAACTAATGATGTGCAAACCATAAAGAGATGTTTCAATAAAACCCAAAAACACTTCCACAACCTCCTTTCATACTTTCATGCTAAAGACGTCTACTACACCACAAATAGAAAGAAAGCACTTCATATAGGAAACTAGAAGACATAGTCATGAGATAGAACATTGATAAATCAACTTAAGGTAAAATTCACCATCTAAAAGCTAAACTAAGAAACTGAAAAAATATTGAGAACACATCCACCAAGATGTAGGAGTAGAATCATCAACGTGGAGAAATGTAGAGCATTTCTCGAACCAATCCAGATAAGTAACTAGACTACCAACCCACTACAATTACTAGAGATCTCCTCAACAACACTAGTGACCTAAAAAGATAGGAGTGAAACATCCACATAACATAGACATTAATTCAAAAATTGTAAGATTATATCTTCAATAGCAAAGGAATGTGGGGCATTCTCCCAAACAGTGTTCAAAACAACTTCTTGCAACAAAAACCTTCCCTAACATCTGGAGACTAGAACTCCAAGACACAACACATACTTCCTCAGTACCAACAGGAGAGAGTAAGAAACATGCTCAAGGCCATCAATAAAATTTCCCCATCATTAGTAGCACTTCTAATCCTCATATTAATGTATCATCATGATACCATCTCTGCTGACAACAAACATATTCAAAGCTACTTCAAATGGAATCAAATAAGGAATGACATCCAACCATGGTCATTAACAACATCATTGATAGTAACCTTAGGCATGACATCTAACCATGAACATCAACAACAATCTTATCTTGACACAATTAGGTGTTGACATCAACCATAGCAATGACACTCACAAGACTAGGTGTTGACATCAATGATAACATCACTGACAACCAAAGGCAACATATGTGTAACACAAAAATGGTATAGAAAACATGTTGGGTCATGATTACTCAAGATTAATCACAAATTTTTAGAGTGTCATGTTACCATACTCTAAATAGTGAGCATGTTTCTAATGAAAATGAAAGTATCATTATACTAAGTCAAAGGGCCAAATAAAAGTATCCAAGAGGAGGAAAACTTCATGAAGAAGGGGAAATAACTCATTACTTCATGAGTACATAGGTGAATGCATCTCCAATGAGAGAACATCCCTAAGGAGGAGGTAGAATTTTACCAGTTCATTAATGTGTACAAGCATAAAGACATCCCAAGAAGGTATCCAAGAGACAAATCCTCCATTTCTTTCTTTAATTTCGGAAAGAGAGGACATATAGCACAAGAATGTTGGTATGCTTAACCATATTCATTTGTGAAATGATTAACCATTTTGGTTTTATGTTATAAGAATTTGTCAATCACTAAGAATCCCAAGTAATTTAAAAAGAAGGAAATTTTATTTCACCACTCTCCAAGATAAAGAAGAGATCAAGGTTTAGGAAGCAACAAGGATGCAGATTGCAAGTACTACTCTTCAAATTGGTATGAGGAGAAGCTAAAGAAGTAAATATTCTCCAAAGGTACGGATAAAAATTTATTGCACTTGTAGTAATATGATTGGGCAACAACATGCAAAACATTAGAAACTTCACTTGCAAATCCCTCTAAATAATTGCAACTTAGAGTATTTCAAAAAGCAAGAGGCATCTGCAATTGATAAAGACAAAGTTTCTCAAGCTCCTACTATCCAAGGGGTGAAAACGAAGAATCAAAGTTGTTTTCAAAGGAAGAAGCCATCAAAAGGGAGCAACTCATAGAGGAGTCCTCATATCCATTTTAAGTGGGTAATGGTAAAATGTCATTTTTGGTTTCATGTATATAATATATGCAAAGATAATATGTTGATTGGCATGAATATAAATGTTTAGCACTCATATTGAGAAGCACATCCATATTGTTTATTGTGTTCCATTTTTTTCTCCAATTTATTAGCAAGGGGAATATAACCCGTCAAGGGTGAATATGGAGCAACCAACCAATTTATTTGAGAGGCACAAATATGGGCAACCCATTTCATTAAAGAGGCTATAATTTTTTTTGAATTCCCACATGTTCATGTTGATATGAAAATAATGCATGATTTCATTCCCACTTGGTGCACATGACAAGATAGGTGAGAAGAGGCACTCTATGTTGTGAGAGCATTTTTTGCAAATATTGAAGACCAAAAAATTATAAAGGTGGCAGGAAGTTGGTTTCAAATTTCTCCATACAGGTTTAAATACGTTTAAAATGGCATCAGATATAGCATTTATATTTACTCATCATTGTGTAGCATACATCTGGGGATTGCAATGTTTCTAGTAAGGAGGATAGGCCAATTTTCATTATCATAGATGTAGGATTCCTATGATGGTTTTGGTATGGACACAAGAAGTTCTAATAGTTGTAGCATGAGTGTAGCATCTAGAAGCATGCTCACTAGCCTAAGAGTTCTTCCACAGTGGGAGAATAAGTGACATGACAATGGGCCACTTTTTCTTCTTGCTTACCCTTCAACATCAACAATGAAAACATCTAGGAAAACATGAAACCAAATACCATCATCATTGAGAACCATAACATGGAAACACACCATTGAGAACCAAAACTCGATCACCCCCATCATGAGAAAGTTGTACATAAAGAATAAAGAAAGTGAAGAAATCCTCGAGCTCAAGGATGCTAATCATAGATCGTAATCAAAATAATTTAGTCATAGATTGTACTCAAAATAACAAAATTTTATATGCTAAAGTGAAGCTAAGTGTGTACTTACCCACTAGTTTGGATGTCATGATGGCTAGTCTATTTTATAATGCCTAATAAAAATTTAACATTAGGATATTCCAAAAGTAATGTTGTTATTGTCTATTTTCATATTCATTACAAGTATGAACTTAGTCTCAAGTCTAAAAGCATAACGTTTTAAAGAAGCGGGTCATTGATTTAATTAACTTTTAATAAAATGAGTGGAAGTAAAGTTTGAAAAGTAAAACTTATTCTTCAAATTCCTTAATCTACAAATGACCATGCATTGTAAGATTTGGAAGAGCAATCAATTCAAGAAGGGAAATCATAAAGTTTTGAAGATGAACTAGAGGACAATGCTCATGAATAAAGGATAGTTGTTACAAATGAGGGGTAGACTTGTTGATAATGGCAAGCATGAGAGGATTAATAGAAAAGAATTTTTATCAAGGCATAAGTCTTCATCCATGAGAGAAAGATCAAAATGTAGATGATAATCAAAACACCATGAAATGATGAGGAGCACAATCAAAGGGTATTGACCTTAAAACATAATCATAAGGATGACAATCATAGTCATCATAAGACTACCTCAAATAATGTCATTCAAGTGACAATCATCCAATAGGCAATTACCTTAATTACAATAGACATTCAAGTCAAGGAATTTTTTCAAATGGGAAGGTGCACACCTTGCAATGAGGTAAGAATGATAGTCACCATTAAATATCAATAAGTTAGACCTTTAGGAAGGGGTAGTTATATAGTAGTCATTGATATTACAGTCCCTATAACCATGAAAGAGTATGAGAAAATGGCAATGATCAAGATAATAGGTCATCAAGAGGAAGAGGTTGTTGATGTATAGGAATAAGAAGAAGTTAGTGATAGTCCTTTCAAGAGACCAAGGTAGTCACCATGCAATGGATTATACAAAGACCATGCTAAGGGAAGACACTTCAAAAAAGTCAGTAATATGACAACCACCATGCTAAGGGTAGAGTTTGTAAAGTTATGGGCAGTCTTATCCAAGAAGGACAACCATTATGTAGAAATTTATTAGATGAAGGAATCATAAAATTATGACAAACTATAGTATTTGGACACATGCAAGACTTAGAAAATAGAAATAACTAATTATCGAATGTGGAAAACAATAAAAACATCCTATTAGATGCACTTGTATAGAGATGTGACCTTGCAAAACATTCTAGAATTTTTTCTACAAGTACATGTGAAGTTTAGAGGTAAGGGCATAGTTGTCATTAGGTAAAATGACCTATTATAATGTACTGTCCAAGGGATTAGCCTTGTCTCAAGAGTAGGTACAAAATTCTTATTTGACAAGGATCCTATCTATATTGTGTCTTAGCTTCTCAAAAGTCCCCACTTATTAGTGACAAATGAAAGAGCCATAAGTGATGGAAAACTTGTTTATGCATATTGACCATGAATAAAATGATGCATGTGGATTGCAAGGTTGGAATGGTTTTACCTAGAAGATGGCATGGTGGAGGTATAAAAATAGTAGGGATCAATAATAGCATTATGAGGTGGGAGAGCTTGTAAAGATAGGGGTAGTCTTATCCAAGAAGGACAATCATTATGACATTCAAAACCACCATCAAAGAAAGAAAGACCCTAGAAGTTCAACCATTCAAAGTCAAGGACTATGTTTATCCTCAATGAGTCTATATAGATTGTTCTTATCCTCAATAAAGATTTGTCTTTAATGTGACCTAATAAAGAAAGAAAAACTAATACTCTTTCAATATACAACTCATTCCTAGGAAAAATAATCATACTATAGATGCTTTCTTTATAGTAGATAACACTTTAGAACCTCTAACTTTGTCAAGATTGAAGATATTTTTAGTGAATTTAATGTATGTTACTTATTCTTGGTGAGATCATAATTGTCTATATGTATGAATATATTTGTCTGAGGTACAATAGTCATAAAAAAATTTCTATTTGGTAGTGGGCTTGTACACATACCTCATCAATGGTTGGTTTGCCAACAAAAAAGGTGGCATTGGATAGACCTCTCCACTTTACAAAATATGGGATAGAATTGGGGCTACAATTCCTCCCATTTGAAGATTGGAAAAATTGTTCATAGTTTCAAAGAGGTAGCATGAGCTTTGTACCAAGTGAGTGCATGACTAAAGAGCTTCAAACAACCATAAGAGGTAGCATGAGCTTTGTACCAAGTGAGTGCATGACTAAAGAGCTTCTCTCAATAACCAAGCTTCTCTCAATAGCCAAACCATCATTATATTTCAAGAACACTATTAAGTTCAAACTCAACCACTAATATACTCTAACTATCAACTACAATTTGGATATTTCAAGAACAATATTAAGTTCAAATTCAACCACTAATATACTCACTTTATCAACTACAATTCACTCTAACTATCATCTAAAATTTACTCTAACTATCAACTAAAATTTGGATATTTCAGAACAATATTAAGTTCAAATTCAACCACTAATATACTCACTTTATCAATTACAATTCAGATATTTCAAGAACACTATTAAGTTCAAACTCAACCACTAATATACTCGAACTATCAACTGCAATACATTAATATCAAAAGAAACATTGGAAACATAGAAACACAAATAGGTTTACATTTTATCCATGCTTAATGTCAAAAATGAAACATATGGATTGTGTTAGATTGAGTTAAAATGAAGAGTATAAATCTATGAAAGAATGTGATATAAAAATATTAACATGAATTCAAAATACAATGAATTTAATTTGAAAAACACATGATTTATTATGTAATTTTTAATATATAATATTTTTGTTATAATATATTTTAAAAAATTGTTTTAAAATATGCTTATAACATTTTGAATGTATTCTAAAATATCAAAATGTATAAAAAATTAAAAATTTCAATTATTAAAATATGAAAATTTATAAAAAAAAACACCTTAAATTTTATTGGAAAATATATATTCTTTCATATTAAAAAATTCAAAACACATGATTTATTATGTAATTTTTAATATATAATATTTTTGTTATAACATATTTTAAAAAATTGTTTTAAAATATGCTTATAACATTTTGAATGTATTCTAAAATATCAAAATGTATAAAAAATTAAAAATTTCAATTATTAAAATATGAAAATTTATTAAAAAAAACACCTTAAATTTTATTGGAAAATATATATTCTTTCATATTAAAAAATTCAAAATTTAAAGATTTACCTAAAAACTTATAAAATCTGAAGTTTTATTCAAAATTTTGATCCTTTACTAAATTGTTTATTTATCAATAATCAATTAAAAAAATTATAAATAATTTATTTTATCAAAATTTTATTATTTAAATTAATTTAATAGAAATAATTATTTAGAAGACTTCAATATTTTTATACTAAATATTCATATATTTTTACATTAAAATGAAATTTTCAATTTTTATTAAATTTTAATAATAATTTTAATATTTTTACAATTTTAAAAAAATATAATTAAATATTATGTAAAATTAAATACAAACAATAAATATTAATTGGAATTAAAATAAAAATATAATTTTAAAAGCAAATTTAAGTTTATATGCAAATAGAATTGACGATATAATTAAATGGTTAGAAGATGTCATTGCTTTTATTTATACATGAACTCCTTATCACTTATCCCCACTCTTCCCACACTCCCCACATATTCCATATTTTTCGCATACATTGCATTGATATGCTATATAGTAATTCTTACCGCATAAACTGCAACTAGGCCTAATTGCAATAGGAATAGATAGTTCGAGGAGAGGATGTTGGGGATAATGTTTGGGATGGATGATTCCATCTCTCCATCTGCTCTCCACACTTTTCTCAATTCCTCTCTTTTTTATCTCCTCCACCAATTTTTCCTTACTATCTTCTTCACCATCGCACAGTAGTTCTACCATTTCCATTCCCCTCCCACTTACCATCTCACCATTTCCATCCACCAACACTATGCTTATCCCACTTTTATTGTACAGTCTCTCCCAATCTGCACTAGCAAGACCCAATACCATTCTTCTCACCTTCACTATCCTTTCATCTGTTCCCATTCCATTTATTAACTCCTCTTGTAAATACCCAACACGCCGCCAAAATTTGCATATATCGAAGAAGGGGAAGGTTGCTATGCTACACATCTTTGACTCATTTTCTTTTAGCTTTTCACAAGCCATTTCATAAGCATTTTCAGATGCACGGTAGAGCTCCTGACCAACATAAAACACCTGGAACTCCATTTCCAACATTGTGAAAGCACAATTCAAGCGAGGGACGAGCTCCATCATCTTCTCGGGGGAACCCACGCAGAACATCATCATTACTCCACGATCCATCATCTCCTTTGCCTATCACAACAACTCAAATTTCAATCATTTTGCCATTGAGTATACATAAATTCTGAAATGTTACAACTGTTTTAAACTCACCTTGTTTGAGATATTTTGAAAGACGAATTGCAAAGTGGATAAAGAATTGAATTTGAATCCCTCCCACTCTGCCTTCCTCAGTTCTTCTTCACGAGCTTGAGAAAATGGATACGCCTCCACCCCCCACCTTTCTATCATCGGCATCGCATCTCTCTTTGAAATCCTTCCCTTGTCATCCACCACACAAACACATGGAAGTAACCCCCCAGTTAAAGAATCTATTTGCCTACTCGTCCACCCTAGATACCATACCCCTGACCATGGATTCGGTACCACTGGCCACGGAGAATTGGCAGCTGCTCTCTCAAACTCCTCCCATGATGTCTTTTTCCCAGGAATCGGAACCCAAACAAGTTCGACCATATAATTATGTCTCTCTTGCATCTTCACATACATTTCTTTCACGGCTTCCATGGTTTCATCAAGATATGTGACGAGCAGTAATATCAATTTTCCTTGTAGAGCGGCAACTTTTACCTGCAATTATTATTTTCTAGTACTCAAACATTTCGTTCACAATTAAAGCGAGGATACATTTTGAAAACAAAATTATTTGAAAACAATTAAACTGAGACTGCATTTTAAAATCAAAATTACTCGAAAAAAATACCTGACGATTTTCATTGAGCAAGAGATAATCTGTTTCTTTAGTTACCAGCAATTCTTTCAGCAATTCAATATTGCTCTCTTGCGGAGTGTTTGCGAGAAATTTCACTCGATCAAATATGTAATTAGATATGTCTTCCCACGCTGACAAGCATTTTAGGCCGTTTTCTTCTAATTGATCACTGCTGCGGAAAATTGCACCGTGAAAATCGTTACACAAAGAAAATAATTTACGACAGGAAGAGGAAGTCTGGGAGTTGTCAGGTGTATAAGCCAGGATTCTGACGCCGGCCAACTTAGATATTAATGATTTAAAAAAGGTCCCAACATATATGATTTGCAATTCTTTTGAATTGCGTTGCAGCTGCTGCAGATTCTTTCCTAATTCTCTGTACTCCGTGTAATAATGTAGACCAATGATGAAGATGAGTGGAGTTTGTGGTTGAAGTGAGGATGAATGGAAGGGGTGTCCATCTGCGTCAACCAGAAGCCCTTCTTCATCAAATACCTTTGATAACACCCCTTCCAACAACAAATCGCTTTGAAATTTTCCATACTGGAACTGCAACGCAATAACAAGAACCATGATGGAATGAGATCTAAGATTTTGCACCAGAAACAAAAAAAAGTGATTCTGCAACTTATATCCTGCAACTTTACACAGGTAGCCAAGATAATAATGGAATAAACTTTTAAATTTCTCCTCAAATAATAATCATTTGCTCCAAATTAAATCTATAGGATTTACCTAAATAAAAAGTAAATCTTATACCTGAGGGACATCTGTCACCACCGTCAGCTTCCTTTCTTTTTGGCTCTTCGTTTCCATCCACCGCTGTATCATTCTTTCACAGCCCACAATGTCGAGGCGCCATAAGCTCCCGATATTCCCCGCACTATCCATCCATTCACCACCCAAACTCTCACATTTGGAAAGGTTCAATCTTGTTAAAGATCGGAGAAGATAGAAATCATTCGAAAGCCTTACTAAATTAGAGCATCTTGATAGATCTAACCTTTCCAAGCAGCCAAGGCAATGGAAGTCACTGCACAATTCCTCCAGTTTATCACATCCTGCTAAATTCAAGGTTTCTAGAGAACTAAGTTTCCCAAAATCTGGAGGCAGCCTTGACAAGCTCTCACAATTATTCAATTCTAAACTTTTTAGATAACTAAGATTCCCAAAATCTAGTGGCAGGCCTGACAAGCTCTTGCAATTACTCAAACATAAGGTTTCTAGAGAACTAAGTTTTCCAAAACCTAGAGGCAGGCTTGACAAGCTCTCACAATTATTCAATTTTAAACTTTTTAGAGAATTAAGTTCCCCAAAATCTAGTGGCAGGCTTGACAAGCACTTGCAATTACTCAAATCTAAGTCTTCTAGAGAACTAAGTTTCCCAAAATCTAGTGGTAGGCTTGACAAGCTCTTGCAAACTTGCAAATATAATTGTCTCAATTCTACCAGGCAATGAAAGTTGTTACACAACTCTTGTAAGCTTTCACATTCACGTAAGTCTAAACGTTGCAGGCAAGTGAGCTCACCAAACCTGCTGGGAAGCGTCTTCAATCTGCTACAAGAGCTTAATGAAATACTTGTGACCTTTGTATTTTTGCAGATTTCTTCTGGTATTTCACTTAAACTTGAACAACCATGAAAATCTATACTGGATCCCCACACCACAGGCTTCAAGCCATGGGGAAGACATGTCAGACTTGAACATCCATATATTGTTAAAGAAGTTAAAGATGTTGAGTTTCCCAATCCAGCCGGGAGGCAAAGCAGACTGGAACAACCAGCTACATTCAATGACTGTAATGCGGTAAGCTTTTCCAATCCAGCCGGGAGGCAAATCAGACTGGAACAATAAGCTACATTCAGTGACTGTAATGAGGTAAGCTTTTCCAAATCACACGGGAGCTCTTGCAAACTCTTGCCGCAGCTGGACAATTTCAACTTCTGTAGATTATGTAAATTTTGAAAGCATTGGGAAATTCCATCAGCATTGCATCCATCCAAATCCAGCTGCTTTAATGAACTAGAATGCGCAATTTCAGCGATTCCATGTATTCGGCTATTATCCCGCGTGCTAAATTTCAGCACCTCTAAATTTGGAAGATTCTGCAACGACAATGAGAAAGGGATTAATTTACAACTTATACCACACTTTTTTTCATATCTGGAAATAGTAAACATAGAGGACAATATTAGAAAACTTGAAGGAAAAAATAAAAAATAACAATTGGGAAGGAAGAAATAAATCATTGTTATGCGGAAATCATTGAGCACTTGCCATGGACGGACTCAAAATGACATCCTCCTCCAAATTTTGTATTGATAAGTATCTCAAATGTTTGAGCTTGAATATATTGATTGGTAAATTGGATACTCTATCTTGCACATGAAGAAACCTGAACTCGTCAAATTGTTTGCTGCATTTCCCTTTCATAATTGTGAACTTGGTTGCTCTGTTTCCCAAACAAAATACTCGCAGAGACTGGCTCATGGTATCCAACTCTTCTGCTGATATAAGCAAGGGACTCAAGGGACTCTCTCCGTATTTTATTTCTATCCATACTCCTTTTATTTGGGAAACAAGCTGTTGAAATTCAGATATACTGTCAATTTAATTTAACAAAAAATGTTTATAGGGACTCAAACAAACTAGCTGTATTTCAAAAAAATTGTGCTAAAATTAATTAAAGGAACTGGGAAAGAAATATGCATCTTTCTAATCTTTTTTTCTCGAATACATTTAGTTGTGTATATATATATATATTTTCTGTTTATCATATTTAATGAAAATTTACACATACCTCTTTATTTTTTAAGGCAAATGAAAACTCTTCTACACTTTTGAATCGGTTGTCTTTTGATTTATTACGGCCAGCTGTTAAAAGAAGATCATGAATCTTTATCTCCTCACCTTCTCTCTTGATGAGAGCTCCTTCTTGCAGACATACCATTTCTTCCTCTCCCACAATGCACGCAACTTCCTCCCACTTCCATGACCAACCAAAGAAGAATGAGCAAATATCAAGGAATGCTTCCTTAGCACTTGGCTTGAGCTCATTGTAGGAAAACAAAACCCTTGACTCATCAAAACAATAGTTCTCGCTGCCGCCAAAGTCATCTCCAAATTTTAGCCAATGAAGTACTCGCTCATAAGATTCAGGATTGTTCTTTCGTTGATGAAGATAACCCCCAATCAATTCCAAAACTAGAGGGCAGCAGTTGCATTTTACAGCTATTTGCCTAACCTCAGGTCTTTCTTGCAATGTGGAGTCGTTTTCTCTTTTTCTATCTATTTGTCTGCATAAAACTTGAAGGGCTGCATCAATAGAAAGAGACCCCACATCATAGAGTTCACAAGGTTCTATTCCACAGGAGTCAATTACTCCTGAGACATGTGTTTCTCTAGCTGTTAAAAGTAACCGGAATTTATTTGCATTTATAACATCATTAGGTAAAAGCTTTCTAAGTGGTTCTAGATATAAAGCATTGTCAATATATAAGAAAACAGGTTCTTTTTCTATAATGTGTTTCAGGCTCTGACGTCCAATTTGAAAGTCTCTTACATCATGTTTGGTGCCAGTCAAATCTTGCAAAATCAAGGACTGAAGTTCTTCTACTTTGGGATCTTTTTCTAAGTTTTGAATGAGAGTAATTTTAGAATATTTCCAACCCTGAAGTTTGTCTTTCAAAGAGGAATAAACTGCATCTGCTAATGTGGTCTTTCCAGAACCACCAAGGCCATATACAACCACTGCTGATGTTCCAATATTACTCTCCCAATTGAGTCGTTGAATGACTTCTTCAATTTTCTCTTTTATTCCAACTGCTAGTTAGAGAAACATTTTAAATATTACAATATGTCAATATGGCACCTATAGTACTTAATAAAAGAGTAGCTCAGTAACAATTGGCTAGCGATGTATTACCTGCATCATTATTGAGGTCAGGAACAACGGGACTAGGACTGACTATGCTTTGCATGATTTTCAAAGAAGAGGTGCTTATTTGTAAATGAAGCATCTTGCACATGTCATCCATTTTGTTGTTAAGTAGTTGAAGCTCTCGTTTATCCCTTGAAGCTTTAAACACCCTTTATATTATCCAATCAAATAAAAAGAAATTAGAATCCAATGTAAGGAAACAATGTTGAGCATTTAAGAAAGACAAACATAACTTTTTTATTTAAAAATACAACATTAAATTAAGTGGTTTCTTTAAGAGCTAATTCTCACATCAAAGAATCAAGAAGATAAATGTAAATATAAATTAATACTCAAAAATTAAACTTTTCAAAGGTAAAATCATTATGTACCGTTTATATCCTCTTCTTTTCTTCTGAGAACAACATAAGATGGCTCCTTCCACTATTAATTGTATAGACTCATTCAATTTAACATTTAACTCCATTTGTAAACCATGAAGTTCTCGAAGTTGGAGGATTACTTTTGATAAGTCAATCATAGACTTAAAAAGTCGTAAACACTCTTCCTTGTTATTTTGTATGGTGTCTGCAATTTTTAAAGCTGCACCCACCACTAAGAAACCCACTGCAACCCAATGAACATTTCCAATAGCATTCAAGACTCTTATGCTTGTTTGATGTTTGTCTCCAGCGAATTCTTTAATCTGCAAAATCAAAACAAATTTAAAGCAAAAAAAATACAAACAATTTTAGAATGAGTATTTCCTCTTTGATTTCCTTGTAAATCTTCACACCTCATAATCAACATAGCAACTCTTTTTAATTGGCTCCTTAATATAGACAGACTATTAAATAGAATAATTACTCAAAACAAAATTAAACTAAAATTGAAATTATTATTAATGTTTCTTGTATTGAAGATAAAATATAATTTAATAAGGTCTTTTCAAGTAAAATAAAGATTAAATAATAATAAAAGTTAATAGTTAAATTTAAAATTATGTTATTTGTAAATAATTTATAAAATCAATACTTCAATTTTTTTTTAAATACTTTTTAGTTTTGACACCTTATGTTTTACTTGACATTAGCTCGAAGTCTTCTTTTTTACTAGATTTAATATGTTGAAGAATTTTAATTTCATATTTTCAAACATAATAAAAGTAATTTTGAAAATAAAATAAAATCTATGAAATCAAAAGATATATATTTTGTCATTCATGGTATAGCGTGATGATTAAATCATGGCATTGTTGTTGTAATCACTAAGGTTCAAACCCCCATTGCATTGAAGTTATTAATGTTCATTCTAGTGACTTGGTGTTGGGCTATCGAACTCCCAAGGTAGGATTATTTATATTGATGCAATGTGTTCATGCCAAGGCTAAGGTCCCTCATACTTAGACCAAACTAAAAATTCTCATGTTATCAATAAATTTTTTTAAAAAGGATTTACTTTGTAATTGATGAAGATGATGTTGTGTCACACTATTCAACAAAGTATAAATCAATAAAAAAATCCACTAACATAAACATCTTAAACTCATCTAATACTATATATAATGTCTTTTACATAAATATATTTAAGATAATTGCCTTAGTTGACTTTTCAGTTTTATTTTTAAGAATTATTTTGGTTTTCTATATGACTATATCTAATATCTATCTAAATTACTATATACAATTATATTACATGTGAATAGGTCAGCAAATAGATACAATTATAAACGTCTTCAGCAAGGTTTTTTTCTTGATAATTTAATTTGTTGGCTACTCATGATTTTTTTTTAAATTATATTTTGTCAATTGTGACAAGTCTTTTGAACATATTCATACTATTACATCCAAGTTCTATTATAGGTTAGCATCTAGTAGATTTTTCTTAAGACTAATCAATTTTTTTTATAATCATAAATTGAATTAGGTAGACAAAGAATCTGAAAAAAATGATATTTAAGCAAGAATTATGGTAACTAAAAGTTCATCGAATCCCCCAAAAAATTATTGTTATGCTAAAAATAATTAAAAATTAATTTTAATGAACTTTCAACACTATAATAGTTTCTAGTGGATTCACTTACCCATCACTCCTAATCTTTTTATCACAAAATGTTAAAAAGAGTAAATCACATAAGCTCCTCTAACCTAAAACCTTTTAGACATTCACATTTAACTTTGGTATATATTTTTTATAAGACCTTTTAGACATTCACATTTGACTTTGGTATATATTTTTTATAAGAGAATCCAATACATTGTCTTTGACCATAGTAGAGACTAAAAGCTTTAGACTTAAAACTACAACTATATCTTGTATTCCTCAAGATAAATTTACATTGATTTTCAACTAATGCATGTGATAAATTTTTATGTGTTGAGTCATTCATACTCCTATGCCTTTATATCTTCCTTCAATAAAAAGGACAAGGTATCCATTAAAAGCATGTTGGCACAATTAAGATCTATGTCACAAGGTTCGTGTAAGACGATGTTCAACAAAGACAAAAAAATCGTGATTAAATTTGACTTTTTAAAATATAAATAATATACTAAATTAAATTTTATTTAAAAATATATATAATTTATAAATACTAAAATATAATATTATATTAAATTAAATTTAAAAAATTAGAATAAATTGTAAAATATTAACAAGTTATTTAATTAAAAAAATTAAAATTGTTAATTTTTATATACATAGTAAATTAAAATTATTATAAATAAAATTATTTTATGTCAAATTTAAATAAAATTAATAAAAAAATAAAACAAAATATATTAAATTTAAATTTATTAAATGTTATTTAATTTTTATGAACTTTCATTAAAATTTTAAAAAAAGATAAAAAATAATAAATAAAAAACCAAACAAACAAGAGCCGCAGGGGCAGGGAAGTTCCTGCCAAAGACTTCTGGAAGAACAGTTTTGGTAATGATACAGTTAGTGAATCATAAGCAGGTCTTCTTGTGATACTGCCTGTTAATGTTTGTGTCAAGTTTTCAAAGTGTATTGGGATGTATCCATGCACTAAAATGTTGATGTGGGTATGTAGACTGGATGTTATATGAAGAAAATCTGAGTCAGATCAAAGCACCTCTGCTTTCAAGAGGCCAACTTGGACTATGGATTAGAGATAAAATATTGATAAGAAAGAGTTTATCTAAAGGTCAATAAAATGAAAACTCCTTGGAACATGAATTATGAAGTGATACAACTTTCTTGTTAAATCTACAAGATATAATGTAGAAATTAAATATAAAAGACATTAAAGGAATTAAATATAAAAGGCGTGAAAGGCAGTAGCTGTGTAGGGCTTATATGACAAAGGGTAATAGCGGTGTAGGGCAATGACTATGAAGGGTAGTAGCTGTGAAGGGCAATTCCAAGCCATTATGTGAAGCCATCTATGGTCACTTACCAAATTTACAGCTAATGCAGGATCATGAGCTGTGTTGAGGGTTTTTCAGACAAACCTGTTGTGCCCTCAGCACACACGCCCCGTTCAGAACGGGGAACCTCTTTTCTTTCGCCTCGTCGGGTCTTTTGGGCCACCTCGTTTTGCGTGCCCCTCTTTTTGACTTCCCGCATGGTCGATATTATCCTAAAGTTTCATCATAAAATCGACTACGCTCTCCCTTTTGGTTTTTGCTACCCTCCGCGGTCTCGTGGGTTCCTTGGGCCGTTCAGGCTCTGGGGCGGCCCTGGGCCCCTCCGGGCCCGGGCCACCAGGGTTCTCCTATCGGGCTTCCCCCTGCGTTCGCCACCCCGGGCAGCGTTCCTCGAACGTCTTTCTGCCCTCCGGAGCCCGCCCTGCCAGTTGCCGTTCGGAGTTCTTTGGGGGTTTCCTAGGCGGCCCCTGCTCCTTCGGGCCCCGGGCTCCGGAATTCCGCGTCCGGACTTCCGTCCCGGGATCGCCGTCCGCGACGGCGATCCTCCGGTGGCCGCCCGCCCCTCGGGCTCCCGGGTTTTGCTCGCCGCCGCCCTCCAAGTGCAAAGCGAAGCCCTCAGCGGCGATCTCCCAATGGCCTCCCGCCCGCCAGGATCCGAGCATCCCCTCGACGCCGCCGTTTGAAGTCCTCGTAAAGTTCCACGGTGGCCGTCATTGCACGGCTTCCCGCTTGCCAGATCCCGAAGTCTTCAAAGCCGCCGCCGACTCAAATTTGAATCTCACCAACCTTTTGGCGCGGTCGTACGCACAATAAATGCTCGCATTTATGACCGATTGGGTATATAATGTGTGGTCCACGAAGGTAATTTTCATTGTTCAAGTTGTCTGAGTTTGAGCGAATTGATAGAGCCAGCATCTGGAGCCCACTACAATCTGCATCATCACGATCATCAGCATCAACGTTGCTCCGTCAACCCTGTCGGTGGATCCTATCAACTTCCCGCTCGGCGAATTGGAGGTAGGCCATCCTCGTTCGCCCTCTCGCTATTTTTGCTCTTTTTTGTGGATTTCGTTAAACTGAACAAAGAATTAAATTGCATAAAATTGAACATCACTGCGTCGCACCCATAACCCATGTCCTCAAATTTTCCGGGGCCCATCGGAAGTACCTTCACCACCGATTCAGGGATTTCCCTTCCCCCGGCTGTTCTTCACGCAGGGCGGAAGGGCACCCCGGGCCTGACCTCCACCTTGGCCGTCCGCCTTCACCGCTTTTGCCCCCTTCGAGGAATTGAGTTCTTTTGATTGATTCGTCTTCTGTGCGTCCGGACCCCGTATCTCGGGCCGCCGCTTCCAGTTTTCCGCCGATGCTCATGACCGGCGTCTTTCGGCATCCTCCTCGCTGCCCCGCGACCCTTCAGGCCCGGCCGTCCGGAGTTCCGTCCCCGGAACTCCGTGATGGTTCCACCGTCGCTCACGGCAGAACCCTGCCGGCTGCCCAACCTTCGGGCTCCGGGGGTCTTTTCGCCGCCGCCGTCGCCCAAGCATTGCCGAAGGCCATCGCAGCGGCCGTCATCCATCGTCGCCCTGCCCCCCGAGCCCCGGGAGCCTTTTCGCCGTCGCTGTTTACCCTTCGCGGCGGCCATCGTCTCCCATCTGTCCGGTCGCCGGGTCGCGGTCCATCCTTCGCCGCCGCCGTTCAATTCATCGCGGTATATCTCGCGGCGGCTGTGGGACCGCGTCGTCCCGCCTCCTGGCTCCCGGTCCATCCTTCGCTGCCGCCTTTCATATCATTGCCATCACCATGCGGCGGCCTGCACCTCGCGTTGTTCCGCCCCCTGGGTCCCGAGATGCCTTTCGCCGCCATCGCCTGTGAGTTGTCATAACTTCCTGGTGGCCGTCCCCTTGCGTCCTCCCGTGGGCCGGAGCCCGAACTTCACCTCGCTGTCGCCGCTGGGCCACATTGCAAAGTCCAACGACAGCGAACCTCCGTCGGCTCCCCGCCCTCCGGGCTCTGATTTTCTCCTCGCCGGGGCCGTTCAAAACGATCAAAGATTACGCGGCGGCCGTCAGCTAGCGTCCTCCCGGCCTCCGGGGCCTAGTGCTCTGAGTGTCGTCCGGTCTAAGACTGTTAAACCAAACCTGATGACGGTCGTCATTTTGCTTCCCGGGTTCCGGCCTCCGGGCTTCTGCCGCCGGACTTCCGTCCGATGTCCGCCGCCGCTGGCTTCCTTCGCCTGACTACCTTCCGACCTGAAACCTCCGAGGTCCTTTAAATCGATCCAAAACAATTCAAATTGAGAATCTGACTTCAACCCACGTTCTAAATCATGTCGTTCTCCATCTTGGGTCTCTTAAAACATCAAAACCTGGCCAAAGGGGGTCTCCGGGAGCTTTTGCTCGTGTTTTCCCTTCCTGATAGCATTCCTGCCAGGGAAGTCCAGCCCTTCGGGCCCGGATTGTCCAATTGCTCTAAAATGAAATCGATATCATCTGAGGATTAAATTTACAATGTATTTGAATGATTATTTAGATGATATGCTCCCAATGCGGACTAACATTAACGTTTTCGGTGTTTTGTTGTGCTGACTTCGCCCTTTGCTTGCAGGATATATGGAATCGGCCGCAGGAACTTCAGGGGCCTCTACCGAAAAGGACAAGGGTAAGAAATCCAGGAGGGCCGCTTGTGGGAAGGAGGATAAAGATCAGATGAAATTCCAATTCCAGGGGGAGCCACTCTAGTCGAAGGTCTCCACTGACTGGAGAGAGATCTCAGACACCAATATCGGTCAGGTGGACATAGATGAGTTCACCCAGAGGGTCAAAGTCGACCCTAAGACAAAGAATGCTAGGTTAATACGCCAAAGTGGAATCGCCAAGGGTGCAGGCTTCCCTCCGTCTCTGGTAGCACTTGAATTAGTAATGGCTTGCCGAGAAGCCTACCAGACGGATACTAGAACAATCGTGGATAAGGAGGGGAACATCCTCACCGACATGTCTCCGGAAGGAATCACAAAAACCTTCCACATTCCCACATTCCCACATATGCAGATCCCCACGTTGGAGCAGTGTCAGGCGGCATGGGATGCTAATCCTTTGGGCTGCAAGAAGTCAATCAACATTTACTGGCTTAAGGAGAAACGGGGCAGCGCTGCAAAGGTTCCCCAAGCACTGTTCCGCAGTTACTTCCACGAGGATTATCACGACTTAGTGACTATGCTAAGCAGGGTCATGGGTCTCCCGACAGCCGTCTACTTCCAAGAGTGGATGGCTTACTACATTGAACAAATCATACGGGGGAATGAGGACGTAAAAACTAAGATCTCATTCGACTGGGGAGGCATCATCAGTAACTGTTTCCACGAGCAGTTCGTTAATGTCAAGAAAAGCTCTAAGTTCTACATGACCTCATACCTGGTATACTCTTTAGCAGGTCAGAGACAGTATAGTGGGCTCTTTGTGGCACCGAATGGGGATCACAAATGAGGACTCAAACCTTTTGACCGGTACCCTCAACTACAATACCGCTACTTCAAGAAGGAGTACTGCCAAGTCAATGATGCCTTCATAGGCCACATTATCAGATTGGTGGCCGGGGACTTCGAGAGAAGGGTATCTCACAGCGCCAGGGCACTCCTGAGGGAGTATGCCTTCATATATATTCAATTCCCCAAGTTCACTTACATCCGAGCCCAGGGATTCACGAAGCGGCCGAACAGGCTGCCAAGATACTCGAACGACCGGATCATTCTCCTAGAGCTTTCCCAGCAGCTCCAACATATTCAGACGGTCTTCGGCCAAAAGCATGTAGCAGGGATCCCTTATCCCATGACCCTCGGCCAGGGCCTGTATCGACTACAAACATCTCAATGCGCCGGCAACTCAGAAAAGGAACTCAAAGAATATAACTTCGAATGGTACACGGCTCGCCCGCGAATGGACCCACACGGCCATGTCAGAAAGGCGCTAGGGCCGGCATACGCTCACAAGTACCATGTCGAAGATTTCTAGGCAGATTGTAAAGATGATAAGGAGGTCCGCATGAGACACTACATGAGAATGACAGTACAGTTTTTGAAGAGGGTACGGCTATTTCTGGTGCTTGATCAACTTGAGGAGGATGAATCCACCCTTGTGCACCCGAGGTACCCTGCGGTTGCCGACCTGGCAATCCCCTCCATCGACTGGGACGAGCAAGAGGTCGAGGACCTGGATACCATCACGCAGCCAATCATAGCTCGCACTAAGGAGTGGGTTGATGGGCAAGTAGCACAACTGAAACAACAGGGGGTGACTTTAACTTATAAAGCACTCAAAAGCGAGCCAAGTGCCACAGAGGACGTTGCCGCCTCCCCCTCAGCTGGTGAGACTTCAAAGTCTCCCCCCATCACCAGGTCCCAAAAGAGAAAAGAAGTAGAAATAGCATAGTCTGTGGACCCCAAAGAGCAAGTAGCAAAAGGCACGGGAGGCTCATCCCCCAAGAGACTCAAGCAAACAATGACTACAATAAGTGCGGCCTCATTGCTCCTTCCTCCCATGGTGTGCTGCCCTTCTCCGGAGCGCAATCACCTCTCATCTCCCTGCGTAGGTGGACATTCACATTCACCTTGCCTCTTCACCCCCGGCCGGGTCGATAATCAATATTGACTCCTCCTCTAGCATGACCACTTCCCCTTCCTCTGCTGCTGCCATGTCACCCATTACCTCCCTGCCTCTGACAACGATAGCATCGCCGGTTCCCCTTTCCACTGTGCCCGAGGCTATTACACGGCACCTGCAGAGTCTTCCCCCCGAGTTCTCGCAACTCCTAATGGACCCCGCACTCCAGGTGGCCCTCGCCCAAGCCCTCGCAACGGCTCAGCCTTCGCAACCACCAACAGGTTCGTCGGCCATGGAGGCCACGATGCAGATTTCCAAAGAGTTGGAGGAGATAGAACAAGAGGCTTCAAAGCCTATCAAAGAGGAGGCCGATGATTATTATGAGCAACCTGAATATGAGCATAGAACCATCGACAAGGTTGCCTACGAGGAAGAAGAGACAGGCTCTTCTGAGGGCGGGGATGGAGAGGATGGCTCGGGTGCCAAGGAAATTATTCGGGTCTTCGATGAAGACGAGGAAGAAGAGTTGGCTCAGCAGCCAAAAGATGTTGGGGAGGAGGCAAAACAGTCGCCACGTGGTGAAGAGGGACAGCCACAAGAAGAGCAACCTACAAAGGATATAGATATCACTGAGGCTGAGACCCACATTGTGAAGAGCCCCGAGGCTGAGGTTGTTGAAGAAAAGAAAGAAGAAGAGGTGGCAGGAGAAGAAGATCCCACCCGGATACTGACTACGAAGGCACCCGTTAAACACCTCGTGTTTTATCAAGACTCTGACAAGGAGGATGCTACCAAAGGAAAGGGAGAAGCCCAAAAGGAAGAAGAGGTAGAAATCTTACAGTTAATGGAGAAGGGTGAAGGCAGCCATGATACACCCAGGGACAAATCTGTTATGCCCGATTGGCTGGAAAAGCAGCTTGAAAAGACTACTCCTGTTCTGAGTGACCCAAGATCGAGATTGGAAGCCATCTTGGCTCGATCTCTAGCCACCACAAAGAAGGAGAAGAAGCCTAAGGTCCGTTCCAAGATAACCATGGATGCTTCTGGCTCCCGAGCAACACAAGTAGTGACGCCAACTGTTGGCCAAGCTGGAGTTAGCTACAGCATCTCCACTATTGACCTGGGGACAGCAACCAGGGAACAGAAGGTCGAACACCTTGAGGAGTCAGTGGCCACGGTGGTGCATCTAATTAAACAGGATAAGGTCACCAAAGACGAGCTAAAGGGGCAAGTCGCTACCCTAACCGACTACATCCAGCAGTGGTCTTCAATAGACGACCTCCCCACTACCTCTACAGCCGCGCCACAACTGCTCTCCAAGGAACAGATAGATAAACTAGAAAGGAGGAAGAACTTGGAAAGGACCACTGAGGATTGGTTCCAGCAGGTCATAAGCATTGGGAACGTAGGGATCGGCTTGGCTGTGCAGATAGCCAATAAGTTCCTGGACCTGGTTCAATCCTTGGAAGGCACGAGGAAACTCTGCACCGGCTTCCTTGCGATCTACGACTCCGCCTTCCCAAGGGTTGAGGCCATCCTTCAAATGCCAGAAAGCACGTGGGAAGAAAAGCTAGAACTAAAGAAGGAGGATCACTGGTTGGTGGACGTGTGGCGCAGAGACCTCATCAACCGAAAGGAGAGGATGGAACAAATCCAGAGCAGGGTGGATCCGGATATTGCATGGATCAAAGAAATCCGGGCAGAATGCGCCGAGTACCTTAAGCTGATAACGGGCCATGATATGCCCACGGTGCAATTGGATGCAGAAAAGGTCAGGTCATACTTTGAGGAAAAGATGAAGGACGGGACGGCCGGAGATATCACAACGGACTTCCTGAGTTTCGCTGCCCGTGCCTTCGATAGATCATAGCTATTCAGAGATCAGGGCTCAAAGTATGACGAGGACTAGAAACGGCTGGAGGAGAACGCCAAAGAATGGAGCTACCAGGCGTTGAGATGCGAGGTCCTCGAGGTAGACAAGCTCCAGGCCGTCATCCTCAAGTACATAGAGCATGCAGCCTCCGAAGAGCGGAAAGACAGCCCAGCCAAGAAAGAAGACCTCCCGGAAGTGTAGCTACAGCCAAGAAAATAGAAATTAGCTACAGGACAGAAGGCAAATAGTGTCATCCGCTAGATGACAAAATAGGGAAAAGACAAAAGATGTTTTAAAATTGTAAATCTATTTGGGGGTAGGTGAAACCCTATTTTGTAATGAATCTTGGCCACACAATTGTAATGAATCTTGGCCATTCATTTGACTTTTGGAAACTATAAATAGAGCTCTCCCCTCATTTGCAAAGAGAGAGAGTTGAGTTGTTGTAAAGATATGCTGCAGAAATTTATAAGAAATAGCATTGACTTGGTGCATTTCCTTGTTTTCTCTCATGTCAATTGATTCACTTCTCCAATATTAGATGTTTAGCTTAGATCTCTTTGCTGTTTAGTTAGTTGTTCATGTTATTTGGGTAAATCTTAGGAATGTTGTTTGGTGTTTATGAAAATTCCTGCACTGTTGATGATCCCTTTGTCCATACTTTTTGCTGTTTGCTGAAGGTAGACCGCTGTGCAAAGTTAGCCTGGACTTAATTAAAGCTGCCCCAAACACTTATCTTTAGTTCATACATGTATGTGGTGGATGAAGGATAAAAATCTGCAGCCCTTAGAAGATAGCACGATTTCCATGATACTGTGAAATCCCTGATTAAGTGGGATATCATTTTAAGGAATTGTCCATTGCAGGAACTCCATTGTCACTATTCATTGCAAGCTTCAGACTTAGGAACTTTCCTTCCCCTTCGCTCTTTTTCACTTTCTTTAGAAACTGAAGAATACCAAGGTTCATTGCACATTATAAAGCCAAATCTAATAACCAGATGGAGTTTTAGGCTGT
>VDFB02048062.1:0-26671 GCA_007258455.2 Sequoia sempervirens
CTAATTTTTAAATTTTAACAAAAATTTCACAATAGTGTTCTTCTTTGAAATTTTATCTTTGATGAATTTAGAAAATGATTTTAATTGATTTCAATTAAAATCCTTAAAGGGATGATAGAAATTAATAATTTATGGTCATTAATGTCAATAAAAGTGAACTCACAATGCCTCCTATGAGTTGTTTTACAAATTTAAACTTGGACTATTAATATATTTTCAAAATAAAATTGATCAATAGCCAACATATTAGCACAAAATAATTTGAAATGGAAAATACCAAAGTTGCACTATGAGAATGAATTATGTTGCAATTTCACTTTAACACCTATTAAAATTCTTTCGATTCATGAAGTTAGCCTCACAAAAAATACTTGGGTTAAAATATGCACAAACTAAATTTATTCACTTGGAAATCATGGAATCCATGTGTTACAATAGCATAGTGGTGTAGCTTCAAGAAATATTGTTTTATAAAACCTACACTATAAAGGAATGTCATGTTGAAATGAGAATGTGAAATTTGGCATACACTTATTTGTCTCCTCTATTTCAATTAGAAGCTTAATAAGGACCAAATAAATAATCAGGTCTACTCCACATGGATAAAAAATATCATCATAGTGCATTAGCACAAACCCAATTTAAGGGAAAATTTTAGAACTATGCTACAAGGAAGTGTTGTGTTGCATCTGGTCCCACTCAAAATTTCATTAACATATTTATTCAAAGAGATGAAACATGATGTCATAGTGCATGAATGCAACTTAAATTGGTGGATATTTTGGATCCCATGCTACAAAGATAAAATACACTCTAGTCATGACAGGAACACCTAACATATAGTGGCCCCATAAATTTTATTGTTGCTAGACAAGGGATAGGAAATAATGCACATGCCAAAATAGCATGATAGTGTAAAATTTAACCAAACATAGATATAATGAATATGATATGAAGAGTGAATGTGCTTAATTCAAGTACTACCATGTGGATATAGGTAGGGACCACTAAGGAATCATATAGTTGCAAGCGGATAAGAAAAAATTTAAATATTCAAAGGAAAATATCTGATCAGTTAAAAAAACTAATGCATTGATAAAATGAAATAGACCAAGAAATGAAATAGTGAATTAAGTGGATTCAAAAAGCTCAATCAGTCAACATAAAATTAAAATGTTAGGGTACATAAGTGTAAGTTGGAGGTTTACATTCTTAGAAGCTTGTATAAAGCCTATTTTATAATCAAAAAACCCTAGTAAAATGTAGAGCATAATAAAGTCATCCCTTGGGGTGATAAAATCCCCAAGTAGGCCTCCTAATGGGAAATCAATTATAGGTGCTTTTGGTCACCCAAGATCACTTGAAGTGTAAGGGGAGAGCATGCACACTAGCTAGCACCCTTGGGTTGTAATAGAAAAGAGAAGAATGGAAAGTGTGAGACTTTTGATCACCAAGATTGCACTATGAATAATGTGAGAACATATGCCTTAAAAAAATTTCTAACACATAATACAATTTCATTCAACTTCTAAGCTAATTTAATGCAACTAAACTAGTAGGAAATAAAAACCTTAGACAATGAGTTTCCATGATGAGGTAAGACATTTCCCATGGTGAATGCAATGATGCGACTGATTATGGTGTTTTTGTGTGTAGCGTGGGTGCGGGCTGGGTTTTGATAACCTAACCATGTGCCCTATGTTGCATGTACAACCTCTTTGATACATTTCAAGGGTGTCTATCTACTTTCATTGGTCATGAATTTCAGGATCGCAAGGATTTTCTTCTCACCTATTGCTTGTAATGCTTCAAATTTGGGTGCCTTCCTTCTCTAGGCTACGTTTAAGGGGCGACTAGTATTTTTTCGTGTCATGGATTTGGGGGGTTGTGGCTTCTTTTTGATGTGAAATATGTTCAATTTTCTTCCTTTTTGTTGTGTTCTCCTTGATCCTTGTGGCGTGGGGTTTCTTTCTTTGCTCTTTGGTTTACATTTTTCTAGCTTTCTAACTATTTTGGAGGTTTTTCCCCTCTCTTTTTGGCTTCCTCCTATTGCTTTTTCTTGTGAAGCTTAAATTTTTTTCCTCTTTGTGGGTCTTGTGGTGCATGTGGTGGATTAGCTTTTCTTCCATGCATGAATTTTTGTGAGGCCTTGAATAGACTAGGCGGTTCATCTCCAACTTTGGATGAAGGAATAGATGGTATGAATATGGCTAAACAAGGTGAGGGTTATTCAAATAATGGTACTTATAGAGTGAAAAAAGTGAATGGCTATCTGGAATGTTCTCAAGACCAATTGATCTTGGTGATTCAATCGGGGTTAGTGGCTAAATACATGGAGTATTTGAGCAAACATGTCTTGATTTGTAAGTTTATAGGGATGTGGGTCTCGCTCCCATTTTTGGAATCTTGGATTTGAAGGATGTGGAATCCTGAAGGTGATTTTGACATCATGTTGGTGATGAATAATTTTTTCATGGTTGATTTTTCCTACTTATCTAACAAGAATAGGGCTTTTGAGGGTGGCTCATATTTCTACAATTAAGTGGGTCTTTTCATTAAACCATGGCATGTAGGTTTTAACTCTATAGAGGAGCTCCCCTTTAGGGATCCTATTTGGGTGCAACTCTTGTCCCTGCCTTTGGGTTCTGGAAGCATAACATTTTACAGATGATTACCCTTTTTCTTGGAAAACATGTTGATCCTTTGCAACAAACTTTGAATAAGAGGGTAATTTCTTTTTCCCGCATTTGTGTGGAAATTGACTTGAATAACCTGATATCAAATTCATACAAATTTTTGTTGGGTCTTCTTCTTGGACTTAGCAGTTAGACTACAAGGCTTTACGCTTTACCTTTTAGATGTAGGATGTGCCATGAATATGGTCACTTATAGAGGAAATCCCATAGGGTCACTCAAGCTTCTAGTGAGGGTAATTCTCCCTCTTTTGTTGCTCCAAAGAGGGATAAAGGGAAAGATCTAGTGCAAGGGGGATTGGTTGATAAGGAGGGATTTGTACCTGTTCAGTTTTGTAATAGGGTAGGGGCTTGAAGCATAGTCTTAGAGATAAACAAGATGATGATACCTTCAATATATTTGAGGTCCTTGAGGATTTCTTTTAGGAAGAAGGTGTGGCCATGGATATGTAGGTGCCAGTTGGTGGGTAGGATGAGGGTCACCTTGACAACCTAGCATATTTTGCTCTTAACCCCTCTTAGATGGGGGATCAAGAAGCTCAAATGGATACATATTTACTACCCTTTTTTCCTAGGCTGGAGGGGGTGATTGAGACTCCATAGGTGAAAGAAGGATTATATCTTCTTGTTTCTAGTCTTGGTGCAAAGAAGTAGGTCATTAGAAGTGGTAAAAGTAAAGCCTCTTCCCTTGCTTTGGGCCTACTTAAAAAACCCCCCAAGAAGGGCTCTCTTGAGAGATCCCCTAAGGTTGGTCAAAAGAAGTATCAAGAGAAAGTTAAGTTGACTAGTGATAATTTGGTTGAGTCTATATCAATGAGAACCATTGATTCTCATTTCTCTCAACCTCAAAGATGATTGTGTTATCTTAGAATGTAAGGGGTATGAATAACATCCCTAGACAAAAGGCTATTCATGAGTTGATATGTGTTCATTCTCCTAACTTGATTTTTCTTCAAGAGAATAAGTTATCTATTGCTAATATGATGAATTTGGCTTCTATAATTTAGAGTAAAGGCTAATTACAATGTGTGGGTGTGCAAGGTAGTTCCAAAGGGGTTGTTTGTCTATGGGATCTATGCAGATTTGTTTTTTTTGGGTGGATTTCTAGGAGGAAATCTATTTCTCTTGTTGCATCTTTTTTGGAGCCTAGCGAGGTTATCCTTCTCTCTAATCTCTATGCTCCAACTGATCTTCTTGGTAAGACTCTTCATTTATCTCATGTGATATATTTCCATTCTCTTACTCCTTTGCTTCCTTGGATTGTTTTAGGTGACTTTAATGCCATCCTCTGATTGGAGGAAAAGATTGGAGGTACAGCTTGCTAGAACCCTCTTCAATGCTTTTGAGGGATAATATTTCTTTCCTAAATTTTTTTGGTATCAAACCTTTTAACGAAATGGTCAGATGGAATAATAGGAGAAGTGGGGAGGCTAGTATTTTTTAAAGGGTTGATAGGTTCTTGGTTTCTAGCTTTTGGGTTGGTGAAAGATGGTTAACTATCTCAAATATTTTATATTGGAGAAGATCTTATCATTGACCAATAAAATTCTCAGCCTACATCTCCAAAGGTTCTAAAAGATAATCCTTATATTTCTAATTGATGTGGCTTTGGGATTCATCTCTTCATGATCGTGTTCCAATTTGGTGGTGATCTAGGAAGCCAACTTATGGCACTAAAATGTACACTTTCAACAAGATATTGCAATATGTCAAATATATGTTGAAAAGGTGGAATAGAAGTCACTTTGGTAATGCTTTTTAGGTGAGGTAATCTGCCCAATCTCATTTAGATTCCATTACTAGATAGATTCAGGACCATGCTCTTTCTGAGAAAAATTGCAAGTTGGAAACTGAGGCTTTAAAAGAGGTTGAAGAATGGGAGTTGAGGGAGAAAATTTTATGGAAGTGGAAGTCTCGTACTGATTGGATCTAGGAAGTGGAAAAAATACTTCTTTTTTTCACAATTATGTGAAGGACAAAAGAAAAGGTAATTTCATTTCTTCTCTATGTACATCAAAAGGTAACCTTAATTCTTCCTTTGGTGCAATTTCTAATTAATTTATTCAATTCTTTTCCTCTTTCTTCACTGAGGAATCTCCCCCTACCTCTATGGAAGAAGCCCATATTTTTAATTGTATTCCTTCTTTGGTCTCTAATGAAATGAATGATTCTCTTATCAAACCTTTTTCTATGAATGATCTCTAGAAGTAATAGTGTTCCTTTTGAAGAAGGGAAAAGACCCAGGGCCAGATGGTTTCCTTGCTGAGTTTTTTTAGGAGTTTTGGGATTTTATCAAGTTGGATCTCCTTGAGTTTTTCTAGGAGTCTCTTAGGAACAAGTAGATTCTAAGAGCTATGAATTCTATTTTTCTTCCCCTTGTTCCAAAAAAGGAAGGAGCCAATTCTTTTGATCTTTTTAAACCTATAGCCTTGTGTAATGTTGTGTAGAAAATTATTACTACGCTCATTGTTGAATGTCTCAATCCATGGCTGGAAAGGATAATTTCAGAGGAACGGGGTAGGTTTTTTGCTAGTAAGTAGATTCTTGATGGGATTGTTATTGTGGCATAAGCTATCCATTCCATGGCCTCCTTAAAAGAAAATGCTATGTTTATCAAACTTGATATGGCCAAGGTGTATGATCATATTAAATGGGATTTCCTTACTAAAATTTTGTGGGATTTTGGTTTCTATGGTGACTCAATTGATTAGGTCATGAGCTATGTCACTCCTACTTCTTTCTTTGTGCTTATCAATGGTGAGTCTTTTGAAATTTTTGGACCTTCTAGGGGTCTTCAGCAAGGTGACCCCTTGTCCCCCTACTTATTTATCCTAATGGCTAAAGCATTAGGAAGGTTTCTTAAATCTAGTGTGGAACTTGGTCTTATTTAGAGTTGGAAGTGGAGTAGCAACTTACCCCCAAATCCCATCTCTAGTTTTTGGATGACACTACCCTGATGTGAATGGCCAGAGTTGAAGAAGTGGTGAATCTAAGAAAAACCCTGGATATCTACTTCGCTACCTTAGGACAAAGAATCAATGAGGGTAAATCCTTCATCATTTCTTTAATACCCCAAATCTTATTTAGAAGAGATTTCTTGTATTCTCATATTTCAAATGGACTTGCTTCCCTTTGTTTTTCTTGGTATCCCTCTTGCTATTTGATCACTTCCTAGGAAGTTTTGGCAAGAGGTTATTGATAAGTTCTGCAAGAAGGTTAGTCACTGGACATGCAGGTAACTCTCTACTACTAGTAGGGTGACTCTCTTTCAAGAAGTCTATGGTTCAGGATCTTCCCTTGTATGGGTGTTTTGTGCTTTATGCCCCTTCTATTTTTATTAAAAAATTTGAGAGTCTCTCCCATCAATTTCTTTGGTCTGGCAATCTCCTGTTTAGGAAGTGGAGCTTGGTTAAGTGGGAAACAATCTATAGGTCAAAGTAGGATGGTGGGATTGGTCTACATCAAGTTGACTTGAATGGTCAAGCATTGGTTCCAAAGCTATATTGGTAGTGGTTCTCTCAATAGTATCAAACATGGGCCAAAATCCTCACTACAAAATATTTAAGGGGGGTGGAGAGTGATGAAGTTCCTCGATTCACCCTTATGGGGAAGGATTTTATGATTTGGGGTACTCTTAAAATGGGAGCCAAGCTTTTCAAGCAAGGGTTGTTTTGGTTTGATTCTTGGGATGGGAATCCTCCTCTCATGTCGACACATCCCCACTTGTAGGCCTTGTGTAGGATATTTCTTGGAGATGGTTTAGTAAAGTGGCTAGTTACAAGTTTGTTCAGGTTTTGAATAAGGTTATTATATCCATATGGAAGGATCCTCAAGAGTGGCCTTTGAGGGGATCGATTGAGGAACGACAGGATTTGGCCAATATTATGGTTGGGAGAGTGTGTAATTATGTTTTTTGGAAGTATGCTCTCACTTGGGCGCTTGATCCAAAAGGGAACTTTTCGGTTGCTTCTAGCTACCATGTGTTGGATAAATAGTTGTTTGGGTGTGATGAAATTCCTTGGTGGAAGTGAGTTTGGAATAATTTTTCTTAGCCTAAGTGTAATTTCTTCTATTGGCTTATGGTGTAGAATAAATTCCTCACTTGGGAGAATATTCAAAGGAGGGCATTTCAAGGTCCCTCTATGTGTGCTATGTATACCTCCAATGAAGAAAGTTCTTTTTCATATTTTCTTTCAATGTCCCTTTGCTAGAATGATCTGGAATTTCTTGTGGGATATTTGGAATCAACCTTGTAGAAACGCTTCCTCTTTGGTTGATTTTTGGATTGGGTTGGGGAGTCCTATCAAATATTATTTTCTTCATTTGGCTTGGAAAATTGGTCCCATCTTGATTATTTGGAATATCTAGTTGGAACAGAACCATGGGATTTTTCTTGATAAGAAGCTCCTAGTGCATGAGCTATGGCTTTAGTGTTTCAGGGTGCTTTAGGAAACTCTTGAGGCTAAGTGTGACTTTTTTGTCCCTGTTGAGCTTGATGATATGTGGGTGGTTCATAATTTCAGGATCCATGTTGGTGATTGGAATGGTTCTTAGCCTAGGTTGAGATGGCTTACTAGAGAGAAGATCCAAAGGTGTGGTTTTTGGAGACCCCCTCCTCCTAGGGTGTTAAAAATCAACACTAATGGATCTTCTAGAGGTAATCTTGGGCATGCTAATATTGGTGGAATTGGTTGTGATAGTTCAAGGGTGATGGTTTTTTTCTTCTCTATTTACAGAGGCATACAAACCAACAATTTTATGGAGGTTTTTTCTATTCTTTGGGTGTTGAAATGGGATTGTGCCCTTGGTTGGAGAAGGATAATATGTGAGTTAGATTCCAAGATTGTTATTGACATGTTGAATAGGTGATAGTTGTATGGGGAAAATTGGTAGGTGGTCGTGGTGGTCAAGAAAATCATTGTATTGGGTGAAGCTTTAGAATCTATCACCTTTTGCCATATCCCACGGGAATGGAATAAGGTGGGTGATGGGCTAGCTATATGGGCATCTGAGTGGATGGGGAATTGGAATGTGGATGACTGGGGTGGTTTTCTAGAGGACCTCTCTCAATTGCTTGAGGAACCTGTAATGGAGGATATGAGATGTTTTTTGAGGGTTTCTTGATGATTTTGTTTTCATTAACCCTTGGTGGATCTATTGTATTTATTTTCTTTGTTTCACCTCTTTGGATCAATAAATTATCACCCTCCTTTTATAAGAAAAAAACCTTGGATAAAAAAACTTACAAGTAATATGTTAGTATTCTTCACTTTGGACTTTTTCAAGTGAATACAACTAAAAAACTTGGTTAGTACACTTGTTAGAATATAGGGTTATCTCAAAATCGAAGAAAAAAACATGTAAATTAAAATAGAAAAAGAACCAAAATAATGTAAGTGCTAAAAAGTATACTAAAGCGTTGAAACATAAATAAACTAGGAAAATATATAATTATGTACCCTCTATTATGGAGACATTGAACCACAAGGCATAAGCATTGATTTAAAAACTCATAGAAAAACAACAAAAATAGTAATTTTTTCATAAAAAATAGACAAATGATAGTAGAAAAAATGGTAGAAATGATTAAAAATTATAGAGGATAGACCAAAAACAACTAGTAAACCAAAAAAATAGATAGTACAAATTTAGTAAAATGATTTAAAAATAGAAAAAATATTTATAGTAGAGGTGTTGATTAGTTCACAAGTGTTAGATCGATGGAAGCACCAATTCACATGGTAGAGGTGCTAAATTATGCTAAGTAAGAAACACCTAACTCAAGTTATTCTAGAAAATAAAAAGTTAGAGATAAAAAATAATTATTAATGAGATACACAAAACACATAGTAAAGTAAAAAACTTAAATAGAAAATAGTGAGAAAATGACACACAAAACATGAAGAAAATGAAGATAACATATGTGTCATGATATGGTGGAGGCATTGATCCTATAATGCAAGTTTTGAAACACAAGGCATTCGAACTAAATCAAAAACCTAGATGCTTGAATTCATATAAAAATCAAATTGACATTAGCAAAATAGATGTGGGTCCCACTAAGCATGCGGAAATAATGATGAGAAAATAAATAATGGTGAAAACATAAAGACTCGAAGAAATAATTGAACCTCCTACCTTTGTTTACCTTGGTCCTTCCATTGAGCTAAAGTGGGGTCATACCTTATGATTTATTTGATTTTATCACTAAAATATGGTTGGATGAAGTATTGAAGTGTGGATTGCTCAACAAACCCACACAACAATAGTAGAAAAATGGATTTTAGCTCTAAAAAGTGTAGTATTTCTTTGATATTATAATGGTGTCTTGTAGATGAAGGAAATGATATGGTGATGGAAATGGATGGATAGGGTGTGAAGTTAATGGATGGATGGGATTGAATCTTGAGGGTATGCGGGGGATCATCATGTGGGAAAAATAGAGCCCTTAAGTAGCCATGAAAATTCAAAAAAATCAAGGTTAGGCAACCAGTAAAATTTGAATAAGGTTATCTATATTATTTCAAAAATATGTGGAAGACTAAGATCATAGAAATTGAATGGTTTCCACAAACTATGAGCTTATTTAAAAAATATATATATACTTGGTGAAAATTTGAAATTTCAATCACGATGGCACTTAAATTCCGGAAAAATAAAGTAGGTATTTGTCGTGACCTAACCACAATAAAAATGATAATATTGTTTATAAGATTTTAAGATATAAGTAGGGACTCATGTCCAGATGTGATGCATATTTTTTGTAATTTTTCCAGGTAAATAATTAATTATGAATTTGTTGATATTACAACTTTTTAAAAATATAAAACTGTCTTCGACCACCTTGATAAAACTTCATGAAATTCAAATTCATTTATTTTAATCATATAGTATAGTGATGCTTTTGATCTCAAAATGTGATACCGCTTTGGAAAGTTATAGATGCTTTTTAATTAGCCTAATAATCGTGACTTTAGTCATAATTCAAATAGAAAAAATGAATAATAATTATTTATTAAAATCTCGTGCAAAGCATAATTTATGCTGGTGGAAAAGTTGAGAATATCCTTAAAACCCTTTCGCTTCATCAATTTTGGGTAAACAATAGTCATCAACTACATACCCTACACATACCCATCATATTTCCGCCACTTGCCCATCATGATCCCTCGCATTATTACCCACAAGTGAGTACATGGATTGATAGCTTAGAATTGTGACAAGTGCCATAAGGGAGAATCATATTATTGGAAAATATCATGGATGTAAGAGCTAAGTGTTCTCACACATATGAGCACACCATGTGTGGTAAATAGGGTGAATATGGAAGGAAAAGTGGAAAAGATAGGGTGATTAAACATGTTTGAGGAGATCATGATCAAATGTATGTGTGAGCAAAGGAGTGATCTTAGTCCATATGATGCAAAGATGAGATGGAGGCATGAGAGTGGATCAAGTTTGTGTGCTTGAATGCTCACACTAGTGTGATAAAATGAGTGGGTTGAGGTGGCATGCTCACATATGAGTAAGAATTGAAGGGGGAGTGGACATTTGTCAAAATATGACAAGTTTGGGGATTTGATGAATTTAAAATTTGAATAAATGTTAATGGTTGTAATGAAAATTAATTATTCAATCAAAGTTAACTAATTAATCAAGATGAGAAGAATTAGTGTATGGGGATATGGTTAAATTAATTTGTTTTAACTAATTTACCTTAGAATAAGGGGAAACATATTTAATTAAATAGTATGTTAATTATTTATTGGAGTGGATATTAATTAAGTAATTTAAAATTATTTAATTAATTATGAGAATAGGTAAAGAAATGAATTTAATAAATGATTATGAGTTAGATATAAGTGGTCAATTTCAAGGTTTCTAAATTAGGCAATTCAATTTGGAAGATTAAATGATCTTCCAAGGTGTTATTTCATACTACCCAAAATATATAGTCCAAAATTCTCTCTTAAGTAAGCTTTGTAACCCCCATATCTTATTCTTCCTCTCACACATGATGTTACATATTTTACATGCTAGAGTATTCCATACATGGAATCTCTAGATTCACTTATTTTTGGTTGCTTATAGAGAGGTTCCAATGTGATAACATATGCAATATTACAATTATAATTATTTATAGTACCTTTCAGGGTGGTAGAACACCTAATCCTAATGAGCTCAATGGGATTTTATAAAAAAAATTAATATCACCCCCATTAATCATATGTTGAGATCATTTTTATCATTGGAAAATGTGTTGGGGGAAGGGTTTTATCACCCCATTGTTCACTTTATTTCTTCTAGTTTTTAATTGGTCTACCAAGTAGCAAATCTTATCTATGAATTCTAAGTATTTGTAATTATGTTTTTCTTTGTTTTTCTTACTAATAACAATTGGAAAGATTAACTTATAACAAATTCATGGTCTTTATATGTCTTATGAATAGTATATTCTCGATATTCTTAGCTTCTCGCTATATATTACTTCCTTGAGAATTTAGGATTTTATGTGGTTTATTTGGCATCAATTGTTGATGTATCTAGTTTGGTGTACCACTATAGATGATTGTGTTGGAATATTTTCAACATGAGAATGAAGTAGGGATGGTTGTGTTGGTTGTTTTTGTGTTGTCATTGATGTCAAAATGGTAATAACTACATGGTGATGAATAGATGGGAATTTTTTTGGTTTACTGAGAGTTGTTCTTTGCCAGTAATACTCCTCTATGATGGATCAATTTGTTGGTATTTGAATCCAAAACTCATAGCAAATATGATATGACTCTAATCTTCTAACCATGTTTTATTAACTCATTCAGACTACTTTTTCTTGGATCTTGAGACGTTCTTTTGTCTATGAACATAAAGTTATCTTTGATAGAGTTCAACTTTGTATCCTACTATTTTTTTGTGTGTGGTGTACTATGTGAGAGACTTTGCATTCTACTAAGGTAAACATTCTTATACTGCGGTTGTGTTGACAATCTCTTTACTGGTAGTATTATGGAAAATTAATGTGTTCTCAGATCTAGAATGTGTTTTCTTTGAATATTATTTGCTTATTTGAAGAATTTTGTTTTTTAGTCTTGGCCAACACAATGAATGCAATATATTATGAAGACCAATAGTCAGCTTGGTATAATGCACTACATGGATAAAATGCGTGAATCTTATATAGTGTTGACCTAATTAATGAATAATATATACTTGTATATATATAAGGAATTGGAAAAAGAAGCATGTGGAAAAAGAGGAAGGAAGAGAGCAAGAAAGGAAAAGTGAGGGCAAGTGTAGAGGAGAAGATCATTAAATAAATTATTGTACAAATTTTTGAGCAATGCAGTTCTTTTTATTCTGAGCTTCAGTGGAATTGAACCCTGCGCATTGAAGGTGTATTTCATTAGTTCATTATTTTGGCAGTGAGCCACTATCATTGTATCTTGGCAGTGAGCCATCTTTGTACTTAGGTTGTGAGCCTTTTTAAGGATAGTGAGTCCTAATAGTGAGCCTCGTAATTTTTTGTATCTGGATATAATATATTGTGAGTTAACCCTCACTATGGTTTTTCCCATTTTGGGTTTTCTACATAAAAATCCCAGTGTTCTTGTGTGTGATTGCATTGTCTTTCTTTTATATTCTCTGTTGATTCAATCAAAATAGTAATAATGATGAAGTGGATTTTATTATCGGTTTATGTAATACTGATTCACCTCCCCCTCTTAGTATTCTAGATGTTCAACAATTGGTATCAGAGAATGGTTCCTTGGAAGAAGCCTAACAGCTTGAGGAAGGTCCCAAAATTTGAATATAAAAAAAAAATTCCCTCGGAAGTTGTCACTACTGAATTTTCAGAAGAAATGGAAGCCTTGAAGGACAAGTTGATAAAACCAAGTGAGCACATCGAAAAGTTACAAAGTACATGTATGAATGCATGTGATCTATTGACTGAAGGAGAAGAAATCATTACTAGCCTATAGGAACAGTTGGAAGAGAAGAAAAAAATGGAAGAATATCAAGAAATTGAAATTTAGAAGAAGATGGATGAATGTGTGAATCTTGAATCAGAAGCAGAAATCCTAAGATCTAATTTGGAAAAGGCAAAGATTTTTGAAGAAAAATTTAAGATAAGATTGGCGATGCTTGATGACTTGATTAATTCTCAAAGACTAGAAAAGGATAAGAGCAATTTAGGGTTTGAAAAAGGTCAATGTTCTAAAGTGAAGAAACTCATTGAAAAGAAGACGCAGTACAAGGATGAACAAGTCAAGGAGCAAAGAAAAAACTTCCAAAAACTCATATAAAACAACATGATGCAAAAAGGTATTTATACTTCAATGGTGTTTATCATTCATGCAATAAATTTGGTCATAAAGAAAAGGTCTGCAAAAATAATGTAAATGATTCCAAGGACAAAAAGAATGGATATAAAGATAAAAGGGAAAATGGAAAGAAGAATGTTACTTGATGTAAGTGCAGAAAACTAGAACACCCAAGTAGAAATAGTAGAAGGAAGAAGAATATCTATCCAGCGAAGAAGAATGATCAAACCTTTGATCTGAAGGTGACAAGAAAAGAAATGGAAAGGACTTGGAGAAAGGATTCATTAGTTTTATCTGTGTCGACCTCTAGTACAAATACTTCCATCTATCTCTAAATGAAAGTAGCAGCTAAGGGGGAGCAATCATCAGAAAACCTAATAAACCACATTATTGGTACTTGTTCCATATCATGACAGAAGTATATTTAATGTGGTAACAAGATTAAGGTATTTTTTGCATGTGTGAAGAATGAAGTATGTAGAATTTGAAAGAATGGAGGTGTACACAATTTTTGAGGAAATCTACCTGCAAATTGAAACATTTATTGAAAAATCATTTGGAATGGAAGGAATAAGATCAGATAAAATTAAAGGTCTATGTATTTTCAAAGAAGCGTAAAAAGGAAGCTTGGAAAGGAATTTAGAGTTTGAAATTTTGAAGAAAGTAACAGTCAAAGTGTGCTCTGGAAACATAACATCTATACATTTTCAGAGGTATTTTTGTTTGCACAATCTTTTACTTTTATTGATGGATAATTCAAAGATTGTGAATTGTGTGGATAAAGCTAAATTGAAGAGATATATGAGGAATGTGTCAAAAGATTTTGTTGGTGCATTCTCTTGCATCCCTTTGAGAGTGTTTCCTATAGAAGATATCTATACATTTGTTTTTCAGTAAAATTGAAGAAATGATTAGTTGAATATGTTTTGGGAAAATGAATTGAAAGAGAATCATGGTTCCTACAAAGTATTAGTTGAGAAAAAGTTGTATGTTTGGAGGAAAGCTCCTTTGTTTGAATTTGAAAATAAGTATATTCGAATGGTATTGAGCAAAATTCATGATGAATCTTTGTGGATTGATGAGGCACATCTGGTTACTAGAGAAGTAATTAGATATGTAACTGGTTTATGTTCCACTAGAGACTATGAATGAGAAAGAAATAATTGAGGTTATAGGTGTGAGTTCTAAAGGAAAATAAATTGGTTTGAGATCAACTGTTGATCTAGTTGAGGTATGTTGCTATCGTCATTGATCATAAAGTTTATATCCCTATAAATGACTATAGTTTCTACTATTTTGGTAAATATTGCTATTGACATGGTATTAAGAGGTATGGAATATGATTTGTGTGAACTACTTCGCATACATCTTTTGAATAATTTAAAGGAGATCAAGAAGAGCATGAAGAATACTTTTCGATATGGCAATTTGGTTGTTTGTCTACTCTTTTACTTTTTGAAAGAGTTACCAGTAATAGGAAATTTATAATGGTCAAATTCAAAGCCTATTGCCTATCAAATCAGGAATTTCATGATAAATCTTGGTAGTTTGGATGCACAAGAATCTGCCCTTGCTGCATTCTTTGGAACGTTTCAAATGAGGATGAAAAAAAGGTCTAGGATTCTAGTAAATGATGTGGAAAGATACTCTAAGAGCATAAATTTTCTTGTGTCTACAATTTTTTGTCACATGGAAGCAATTCAATCAAGGTTAGTTTGGATATCTTAATTGGATTATGAAGTGTCAAAGGTTGAAATTGATAAATATGCTAAAATTCTCTTGGAAAGCCCTAAGCATCTCAATGAATGTTCCCCCCATAGCAAGACTAGAACAAGGAAGAAAAGGAAGACTGTAGTAAAGCTAGAAGATGTGGAGGAAAGTAAGCTTGAACATGAGCATGAAAGAATGAATATTCAGAGAGCTTTGGAAGTATTGCAGAAGGTTATTCCCAGTGCTAATTTTGATTCATCTATTTCTATTGTGGAGAATATTTGTGGCATGATTAATTCTTTGAAATTCTACATCTTTGGACTTAAAGAGTTTGTTGGAACTAGGTCTGATGAAGAAGACTTGAATTATATCAAAGAAAAATGTGTGAATGCATACAATCGAGTAATGAAGGAATTGAAAAATGTACAAGTTTTTAACGAAGAGGCACATGAACAACTTTCCTTTTGTCTAGATTGGTTTGGAAATACATTGGATATGAGGAATGAAATAAGGATGAGTGAGTCTTGATATAGCACTCAGGAAGATACATACAAGTTAGTAGAAGATAAAGATAATCAGGGGTGGTCATACATTGTGCAGCTTCAAGAAAAAAATTTCTCTCTACAGAATCAAAGAATAGATGTCATTAGAAAATTTGTGGCACTCAAAGATATGATTAAATTTAGACATACTTCTTTTTCTAGTGCTCTTGGTTGTATTGGTGAAATATCAGAGATCAATCTTAGTCTCGATACTTTAACAGATGTTATAGAGTCTCTAACTAAACTTGAGATATTTTAAAAGACTCTTGTCAGTGAAAAAGGTTCATGGGAAGAAGGTAAATCTTCTTGGAAGGCTCTTCTAGAGAGTCTCGGAGGTTCCTCTTCTAGTTAAATCTGTGTTCATATCTTTTTTTTTGGCTAATTTTTCATATACATTCTTATACCAGACCCCTTCCTTTGTCACTGATGTCAAAGGGGGAGAGATAGAGAGATGGAGAGATGAAGAGATGGAAGGTCAAAGGAAAAAAAAATTGTGAAGATCAGTTTTGATAGGGGGAGTAAGTTAGAACATTCAGTTGCGGTATACTTGGAAAAGTTTTTGTCTTGCCATAAATACAAAAGGGGGAGATTGTTTGAAGCTTTGCAACATTAGCATGAAGTAGGGATGGTTGTGTTGGTTTTTTTTGTGTTTTTATTGATGTCAACATGGTAATAACTACATGGTGATGACTATATGGGAAGTTTGCTTGGTTTACTAGAAGTTGTTCTCTATCGGTAATACTCCTCTATTATAGATCAGTTTGTTGGTATTTTAATGTGGAACTCATATTAAGATCTGATATGACTCTAATCTTCTAACCATGTTTTATTGACTCATTCAAACTAATTTTAATTGGATCTTAAGATTTTCTTTTTTCTATGAATAGAAAGTTATCTCTGACAAAGTTCAACTTTGTATCCTACTATTTTTCTATGTATGGTGTACTATGTGGGAGACTCTGCATTCTACTAAGGTGAACATTCTTATACTACGGTTGTGTTCACAGTCTCTTTACTGATAGTATGATGGGAAATTAATGTACTCTCAAATATATAAGGTGTTTCCTTTGAATATTATTTGTTGGTTTGAAGAATTATGTTTTTTGTCTTTGTCGACTTAGCGAATGCAATATATTATGAAGACTAATAGCCAACTTGGTATAATGTACTACATGGATAAAATGTTTGAATCTCATATGGTGCCAACCTAATTAATGAATAATATATACTTGTATATATATATAAGGAAGTGGAAAGAGAAGAAAGTGTGTGGTGAAAGAGAAAGGAAGAGAACAAGAAAGGAAAAGTGTGTGTGTGCGAGAAAGTGAATAGAGGAGAAGATCAGATCTTAAATGCTTTATTTTTTGTACATATTTATTGATCAATGCAATGTTTTTTATTCTAAGCTTTGGTGGAACTGAACCCTACACATTGAAGGTGTATTTCATCAATTCATTCTTTTGGTAGTGAGCCAGTATCATTGTATCTTAGTAGTGAGCCATCTTTGTACTTAGGTTGTGAGCCTTTTTTAAGGATAGTGAGTCCTAGCAATGAGCCATGTAATATTTTGTATCTGAATATAATATATTGTGAATTAACCCTCATCATAGTTTTTACCATTCTAGGTTTTCCATGTAAAAATCCTGGTGTTCTTGTGTGTGATTGTATTGTTTTGCTTTTTTGTTCTCTCTTGTTGATTTAGTCAAAATAGTAATAATAATGAAGTGGATTTTATTATTGATTTATGGAATACTGATTCATGCCCCCTCTTAGTATTCTAGATGTTTAACAGATTGTTTGTAGATGATGTTTTAGAAAAATATTAGAAATTGATCTTAGGTTTGATATATGATTATAGGTTTCTTGTGTATTCTATTAACATGATAATGCCTCCTTTAATTTTGTTAAATGTGTTTTAGGGTGTTTATGGGTTGGTGGATAATTCTAAGGTTATTTTTTATAAAGCTTATATATATGAAATTTCTTGCCAAGTTAGTGGTGGTAATGTTAGTCATTAAGCTTAGAGGTTGGCTTATTTTTCTACTCATATTGAATATCCCTAGTGTAGTTGTCATTAGAAATAATGAAGTTGGATTATCCACTATCCACTAGCACCATGTTCTCTAAAATCCCTTTTGTAGGTAATGTGCAAGAATTTGTTAGAAAATTTATAGTGATGAATAAAGAGTTGCAAGAACTTAGCTATTAAGTCTTTAAATTATGGATGGTAGTGAATAATCTCCTAATTATGCATTCTAAGGGTTATATACATACCTTATGAGTGCTTACTTTTTCATTATGGGAATATGATTTTTGTCTCTACTTTGTATAGTATAGAGATTATATCCAACATCTATTTTTTAGAATTGGAGAATGATTCTATTGGGCTATTTATCTATATTGGAAGTGGGGAATTCTTTGAGCAATAAGTTGTATGATATTGAAGTATGGGGTGATAATAATATGTTGGTGGTGTTAAACCATAACCCTCTTTTATTTCTCATCATTGGTTGGTCTTCCTAATGTCTCCTTTTTTTGTTTTGTTTGCTACTATCCTTCATGCCAATTTATTAGCTTGTTGTCTTCATTATTCTATTATTATGATTTATGTTTTCTTCTTTAATGATGACTCACATAGAACCATATTATATTATCTTAAAATAATTAGAAACTATATATAAAAATTATGATAAATATTTTTAAATTTAAAATGAAGAAGGATTTTAAATTCCCAATTAGAAATTATAGGTAGTATCAAATAATTTATCATTTGAATCAAGAAAATAATGAAAATTATTTTATATCCTATGTTCTTCTGGCAAAATAATTTAGAATTTTTGAAGCATCATATAAAATCAGATCAATTGCGCATGGTCAGGGGTGATCATGATGATTTACACTTTTTGGACGTTTTGCTGAAATCACATTTTGCATCGCCGTTTAATCATGAAAGATTCCATTTACAAAGGTTCCAGTGAATGGTTGATCAAACCACGCTAAAGTCCGAGCCCCAAGTTGAGGCCTACTAGTTTTCAACCATGCCTATAGCAGGGTCCTCCTTTACACTATAAAATATTTGATAAAAGGCCCTTTTGATTTACGCTTCACGGGATCTGATGAATTGTTTAAAATTTGTTTTCATGAGAGTATGTATACCTTCATGCTAGCTTCAAAATTATAAATTTAAAACAACCAAAACACTATATATATATTTATTTTTTATTTTTTTGTGAATGTGGGTTCCTGAAAAAAAATGCAGCTCTTTATTTTTGCACCGCGTGGAAAAATAATTATCTGCAAAAAAAAATGAAAAATCTGTACTAGAATATTTATGTCCTTGATCAACAAATAAAATAAAATTGAATTTGATACCTCTAAAAAATTTATATTTAAACCATCGGTCACCTATGTCTAGGCTTATGGTGGTTTATTCCATGGTGAAGAAAAACTATCAAAATAAAAGCATAAATTAAAACAAAATGAAAGTGAGCTATATATCATATTTAAAAATCTAAATTTGAAAAAATTAAAATTTTATCCTTCATAGAAAAAAAGTTATGTTGTATACGATGAACATCACTCTCTAAAAATGGTGTTTACTGTTAAAAACTAGTTTTCAAAGGAGATGGAAAAATAAATTCAATATTATTCCAATTTTTTTTTTAAATATATTTATAATCTATAGAAAAAATTTCACAAATCACTAGTTTGCATCATCTTCAAATTCCTCATGGTTTAGCAACTATAGGTGCCCGAAAGTGAAGATTTAGCTAAAAAAAAATCAGTTCAATGTCCAGTTTGGTCAAAAATTATAAACTAGTATTATGGGACCACCCTTTATTTAAGTTGAAAATACATAAAACGTAACAATAATTTTCTAAAGTAGTATTCTCTACATATAATCTTAACTTATTGTTTGTGCTAGATTAGAGATTATGAAGATAAGGTCAAGGGGGAGACATATTTTGAATAGAAAGAGATAAATACAAATGGAAAGGAAAATGAGGACAATGGGGATATCCCTTTAGGTTTTGAAGATGAGTGGGGAGGATCATTTGAAGATCAAGAGGATATGTGTCTACTTAAGAATTATATGGAAAACTTCTAGAATGTGAATTCTAGCCCTAAACTTTAATATTTCATTGTTAAGAAAGGTCTTATCCTTGTCTCCTATGGTAATTTTTTTAGAATTTGCACTAGTGTGAGGCTTTCCTATGGTGTTTCTTTTAATCAAGAACTACATAATTGTTTCTTGATCTCTCCTAATGTTCCTAGGGAGTGTTTCATTCCCCCTACTTCTAGTGTGATTTTATTTGTGGGAAGATTCTTTCTAATATGTAGTTAATGCTCAATGGTGTGGAAATGCAGTGTGTTGTGAGTTTGGGAGAGGTTGATATTGTTTGAAAATATTTTCCAATGATCTACTTGTTAATTGGGTAGTTTCCTTCAAGTATTTTGTGTTGTTAGGGTTGTATACAAATGATAATATACCCCCTATCATGCTTGTTATGGGAGTTATTTTTGGTTTCCCTGGTAGCTCTCTATATGGTCATGGTCAAGACATCAAAGAGAAGTCTTCTCTAATTTATTATTTCCATTTGGTCCCTAATTATTGAAGGTAAATGTTGAGTTCTCAGAATCTATGATGCCCTTATGGATAGATCATCATCTAAGATGAAGAGTATGTTATTGGTCATTTTTAGGGTCTTGGCCTAATCTTTATGTTTTAAAAAAATAGGTTAAGATAAGTTTAAAGCTTCATTGATTGGTTAAGATTTGGTTGTTTTCAAAAGGTTTATTTTTTATATTATTTTATCTCCATTAAGATTGTATTCAAACTCTTGTAGATGGGTCATTGTAATTGGGCAATTGTAGCCTATTCCATAAGAGATGGAATCAAGGATTTAATCTAGAGAATAAATTTATTACCTAAGTGTCCCAATTTGGGTGAGACTACCTAGTTTACCATTGAAATACTAGGAAGAGAAAGTGTATTCCAATATTTCTAGCTCCTTCAACTAGCTTAGTGTCATCGATAATGTTACCGAATATAAAAAATTCATATTATTCATAGAGTTTTGTGTTAACATTAATATTGTAATGTACATCCCTATTCAATCACCTTATCCTCTAAGCAATATGATTGGATGTAATAAATCATGTATGATTATTACTTGGCTTTCAGCAACCATTGAATCATGCTTAGACATGGTTCTCATGGGTGAAGATCTAAACTAAAGGAAGATAAAGTCATGTGGAGTAACATGACTAGCTCGAGTCTTGTCTTCCTCAAGAAACTAATGTGGATTTAATTAGGTGTTGGAGGGAGGTAATTGGACCTCTTATAAATAATACAAATTTAAATGGTGCTAGTATTGTATTTTAAAATGAACCCCTTCTTATGGAGAGAAGTTTTAAGGAGTTTGGAAAGGAGAAGGTGCCTATTAGGGAGCACCTTAGTGGGGTTAACTAGTCCTTCTTGTGAGGGTGATGTTCACATAGCAAGGCCTCTAATAAGTAAAATAGGAGGATGGTTTAGTCTATGAACCACTCCAAGGACCCCTTACTCCTTTCAAAGTCATTTTTGGCTCTTAAAAATGGAACTATAAAGAATCTTGGTTTAATTGAATCAAAGGATAAGATTGTTAGAGAATAAGAACATCCCTTAAGAGTTTCAAGTTCTATCTTGGACTTGAACTATTTGATTTGCCATTATTTTTGAGAAATTAGCCTATTTCTTTCTTCCTTGCCATTGTTGGTGGTGTGTTACTAGTTTGTTGTTGTATTTTTTCCTTAATGATGAATGCTCATTAATGCTAGTATAAGCCATTGTACTAGCTTATTTGATTTGTGTCTTCTAATCTTTGTACATGTTTGTTCTAAAGAGATAATAATATTAGTAAAAAAATAAGCATAATGAAAAAAGAAATAATATTTAGAGTTGCTAATACAATAATATAATTGAAACAATTCTAAGATTGGCTACTACCAAATAATATTTATTAATCATAGTTATAAAGATAAAAATTTGTAGATGATATTCTAAGTTTTGAGATTTGAGAAAATAATAAAATTTACAAGCAATCTTATTTATAGTTGTAGGAAGGTGGTTAAACCCTACAATTGGTGGACTTTGGTGATATAAGTTGGCCAGAAATAATAAATAGTGCAAGAAACAATGATATTTGAATCAGAGTTGTTTATAGCTATGAGACAGTGAAAGAAAAGATAAGGATAAGAGAATCCTTTGATGGATGATTCAATCTTCAATATGTGGTGATTAAGCTAGTCTTCAACAGATATGACTACTTTAAGCATTATAAATATCATTCTCACCCTTAATACTTAATGTAGTAGCCCCTAATAAGTCTCTTATCCTCAAAATTCTCTTTTGAAATGACCTTGATAAACACATCTACAAGTTGATCATTAGTTCTACAAAACTTTAGTTCATCATGTCCTTCCACCACAAGATTTCTATGATGTTGGATATCTACATGCTTAGTCTAATTATGAAAAACTAGATTCTTACATTCAACTATATTTTTTTTGTTGAGGGGTATAACTTACCATCAATTGCCTTTGAATACCCTTTTCCTAGAAAAGTCTTGTGTACAAGGGTGAATCCTTTACCATTCCTTGTTACAATTCATAACTCCAATCAATTTTTTTATCAAAGCATAAGATAAAAGAGAATCAATGGGGCCACCTGCATGTGATCCTAAATTTCCTAGAATAGAGCTAAATTAAAATAAGCTTTTACACTTTCTCTAAATCAGCTTTGTTTAAAAAATATGGCCACCCCACCCACGAAACAACCATATATTTAAAGAAAAAATCCTTTATATAAAACATATGTTTTCCACAACAAAAGAAAACCTTGTTTGGTTGATCACATCTCAATAATTCTAGAGCATTAGGTCAGACTTTTCTTGGCCCTTGAATGTCTGACCACTTTTCTTGGAGCTCATTCATCTACTAAATCTATTGTCGTTGTCAAATCCCCAAGCCAAAATCTTTTCCCCACACGCAAAAAACTTCCAGAGAATAGTCGATAAGATCTAGAGGATAAAATCCCACTATAGTCCTCTCATTTTCTACATCACTTCCTCACGTCCAAAGATATAAATCTTGGCAGATAAAGCTACCGTTATTGTCCTCCTCAATAAGTCCAGTCCAGTCACATCTCCACTGTTGTCCAATTTGATGTATCCACATCAAAAACTTGTAACATTCCTCTTCGTTGTCCTGAGTAAACTTGTAAACAAGTTTCTGATTGCAGAAAAAAGTTGCTGTGAGAACTTCATCGAACACAAATCAGTGAGCTTCGAGGAAGAAATCCGAACAATTGTGATTTGGGTCATACATTTCAATGACACATATCCAATGCTCGCCCATTCCAAAAGCGCTTTCTTATTTGATTGAATTGGGTATTTGAAATATGGAAATTTCCAGCTTTTACAGACTGCTTTAAGAAACGCCAATTGAATTTATATGGTACTCTCAGCAAACAGTCTCCTATATCTTCAGGAAGATTGGCTAAAATCGCTTAAAGAAAAAGAATAGAACACCTTGAAATGAAAAAGTCAGTAAAGCAATTCTAAAAACAACCCTTTAAAAATCAAAATTCTCCTGATAAACCAAAAAATAGTTTTTAATCATGTTTAGAATATTTTACAGAAATCCCTGAAATCATGTCTGCTAGTGAGTACTTTTATCAATCTGCAAATAGGTTTTTTAATAATTCCCATACAAATAAATCTTTAATTGGGTAACACTAATTTTAGTGTGCGCTCTTGCAAGTTCCTATTCCATCTAGATTATATTATTTTTTAGATTAATTCTCATAAGCAACACTAAATCAATTTAATTAAAAGCTATCCTCGTAAACTTAAAATTATTTCAATTATGAAATAAATAGGATTCATATGTGTTTTTTTGTTTTTTTGTGGAGGATTTATATCGACTGAAGTTTGTTTGTTATTTGATACAAGAGCATGAGTCTATGTTGATACCTCTTCCACAAAAGTTGTTTGGGGTAAAATCCTGATCTCATTTTTTATATCATATATTTGGGAGTTTGAACCTTGGTAGATAGCATAATCAAAGACATACCATCAACTTCACCAATTGTGCTCAATCAATTGACCTTCAACCATTTGATATATAGGTATGTTTTAAAGAGTTATGAATCTTTAAATATGGTTAGAAGAAAATTTGAATTAAACAAAAGTGAAAATCTGATCTTTACTTAAAATTAACAAAATAAGAAAGAAATAAATCATATTAGTAGAATTGTTGAAAAATAAAAATTTTCATTCATGCTTTAAATTTGATCATTTCTTATTCATATGTGAATTGACAGCTTGTGGATCTATCCTCCAATGAGTTACAAACTAGATCTTTGCATGGAATTGATTTGATGTGCAAGTTTAATTTGACAAAATTTAACTTGATTGAATTTAGCTCACCTTGATCATGTTTTCTTAGTTGTGTTACATCCCATTGTGTTATTACTTATTTATTGTTACTTTGATGAGTTAAAATGCTTTAATACGTAATTATGTTTTGTATAGTTTGGATAGAAAATGTGATGGATGAATGTGCAATTCAATATGATGCTTTCAATGTTTTGATAATGCAATGATATATGATGCATATGAATGTAATGTTACGGCTAACTACTATTGTGATGCACTAAATTAGATGCAGGAAAAGAATCAAGCCTCTGAAGAGAGGGAGAGTATCACTCAGGAGAAGATATTGGTTTGGTAACCCTTAATGAGCTTGTTTGAGCTATCACACACTCACATCCTAGTTTGGTCAAATTGAGTCAAGTTAGTCAAAAATTGGTAAGTAAACCTTTGATCATATTTTGGGGATGATTTGCAATGGTTTTGGTTTTAGTCTTTGATTGTTTCTTGATTTGGATTATGTGACTAAATCTTTGTGTTAAGTGTAATTTATTCTTTGTGTATTTATATTTATATATTAATCAATGAGTATATACATAGAATGTATATATGTATGTGATTTTGATAACTCATACATGTGAGTATGTGTGTGCATATGTATATGTAGGTAGACATACTTACACATACTTATGAATGGATATATCAACGCATGTGAATTTATCGATTGGACATATATGACATATTTATATGTATGTATATATATATACTGATAGATGAATACGTAAGTATATGTGTTTATAATGGAGGTAAAAATAATGTTATATGTATGTATGTATGTATATTAATATATATGTATATATATGTATATGGGTATGTGTAAACGTATATATATACACATATTAATATACATATATATATACATATATATAATTATTTTAATATATATTTATGATTGACGATTAATAGATTTAAAGAACACACACATAGACACACACACACACACACACACACACACATATATATATATTATAACTATTGAAGTTATAACATATATTAATAATATATATTTATTGTTATATATTCAAAGTGTTATAAAGTAAGCTTTGGCACATACGTAATACAGACCATATATTGGAGAAAGGCTTGAATAAAAGCCAATGATGTAACAATTATATGCTACACATATAATGTGCTTATGTGAGGAAGTTAAATACAAAGTGCATAGTGTATAGTATGCAAAGTAAATGATATTCTTGAGAAACATGTAAAAGATGCTTAAGGCTACACTAAAAGTTACTATTGATCCTAAGAACATATATATATTAATATATATTATAACTATTGAAGTTAGAACATATATATATATATATTGTATATATTCAAAGTGTTATAAAGTAAGCTTTGGCACATATGTAATACAGACCATATATTGGAGAAAGGCTTGAATAAAAGCCAACGATGTAACAATTATATGCTATGCATATAATACGCTTATGTGAGGAAGTTAAATACAAAGGGTGTAGTATATAGTATGCAAAGTAAATGATATTTATTGAAGCATGTAAAGCGCTTAAGGTTGTGATAAAGTGAAGCAATGCATTTTATTTGAGTTGTTGCTAATATTTAAACCCATGCACAACGTAATGATGTGTAATATATTGCGCCATAATAGGTGGAATAAAGCAAATAGAAGTCCATAAACCAGCACACAACTAAATATGAGCATAGAGACTTTGTCAAGCCACGAGCTAGCTGAAGTTGAAGAAGGAAGTTGAGTTGCTTTTCAAATAGGAAACCTATAGTTGAACATTTCTCTGTTTGACTCAGTAAAATGGCAGTTGTTGTTAGTCAAAAAGGGGTGGCTCATCCATATTGAGAAGCTAGAAATAAAAGGCATTGTGTATGTGTTTGCATATTAATTGTTTTAATAGCCACACAACATTTCTTTTAGCTTAGTTGATGCATTTAGAAGGGAAGGTAGTTTTGTTGTTGAGTGGTGGCAATTGGAAGAGAAAAGGTGGTGGGTTGAAGAGCTTGTTTGTAGAATTAAGTTTCTCAGTTTTTAGTATAAATAGAGACAACTTCTCTACCTTTTGGTTCACTCATTCATTCTTATTCATTTGTATTTGTGTCATTCATTCTTTGAAGCTCTTTCTTGTAGTTTTTTGTGCAAATAAGTTGTTGAGTGCATTAGTAAGGAAGGAAAGGTTTCTTTGGGAATTTGTATTTTGTTGAGATTTTGTGAGAGGCTAGAATTTTGAGTTAGGTTGAGCTTAGTAGGAGCAACAAGCGTGGCTGTGGGAATTGAGCTTGGGAAGTAGCATATTTTTTTGGAGATATAATTCCAGGCATGCCAATTTTACTACTCCATTATTTTTATGTTGAAATCATATTTTGTTTATGAATTGAAGTGTTTGGGAAAAGATGATTTATATGCATGTTGATTTTTCTTAAATGAGCTTAAGTTGTTTCTTATTTTGGATGAGCTTGCTTGAAATTTGGTGAAGTCTTGTTTGACGATATATATATATATATATATATATATATATATATATATGTGATGGAATTGTGTGATTATGTTCACTATATAAATAATACCTAGGTAGTCATAAACCATATGTATGCTTACATAGACTATAAAATGTGGGAAATAATGTTATCTTGAAGTACTTTGTTGAAGAAGTCAATTTTGAATATGGGTGGTTAACTTAGTTGTTCATGGGGTTAGGATAATCTATGGATGGGAGCAACCTAGTTGATCTCTTAGTTATGTCATTACCTTTTTGGTTGAATGTGTGTTATGATTGAAAAGAGTATGAATGGTCAAATATCAAATCGAGCTAAGGGGTGGGTGAACATATGACTTCACTTTCGAGCAAATGATTATATCAAACTTTGGCCAAAGTAGTGTAAATAGCCACTATTTACACTATCAATTCACTATGAGCCAGGTTTGCATACTAGGCAAGGAACATCATACATGTAGGTTG
>VDFB02048063.1:0-20868 GCA_007258455.2 Sequoia sempervirens
TAGTCCAAAGAAATATGACAACCATTAGCCTTTCAAAACTCTGATGCAAATCTAATATGCAGTTATGTACAATGACCTAAAATGAAATGCAACTAAATGAAACCGACCATTTTGTTGAGCTTTTTGGCGAGCCTGCTTAAATCATCATAGAGCGTTTGAAAATGTTGGAAGTGTGTACAAGAATCAAAGGGGAAATTAGAACCAATGATGACCTGAGTACAACTTTCATGATTTTTGATATAGCAAGTGAACACAAGTATCTAGGTATAATTGAACTAAGATGACCTAAGCATTTCTTGCGTGAACAGACAAAGACTAACCACCATCTGATGCAAATTTGGAACTGTCATCAATGATAAACTTTGGAAATCATGTCTCGCGACATACTTGCAACAGATGGATGATTAACCTCAATACAACAGACAAAGAAAAATCATCCTCTTTCCTTGCCACTCTAGTTCAGTACATCATTGAGTGTGCTCCAGAGAAATGATATCAAAAATTAAACAACCATTGTTCAAAAATGAAATATTGTTATTCCAAACATTATTCAAATTATAGATCATCCAAATATGAGTCATGATAAGGTACATGACTGAAAGCTATTGTGATATGGATCAATGATTGGATGTTTTGGTTTGATCTGATTGTTTTGTTTTTGTATGATTGGCTTCGTTGTCATTGTCTCACTATTTTGGTAAAACTTGAAAGTTGATTGCCCCCAGTATGCCCATTTTTTCCCTTGGTATTGACACAACTTGCTGAAATGAATATGTACAATAATCAAGCCATGGTAAGACATTGTCGCTCGAGGTAAATGATGATAGCATGGTGCTGGTGTGGCCCTAAGATGATGAAAAAGATGTATGAAAAGGAAGGCTAAAAAGTTAAATGCAGAACATGAACTAATAGATGGAGAGCTTCAAATAGCGTTTGTTTGCCAGATTTTCACTATTTGTTTTTATTGCATTTTTTTATGTCAATAGACTGCCTGTTTCCAGGTTTTCACAGATCCCTGTTCCTTTCCTTCCGGTTTCCATTCCTGTCCATTTTATATTCATTTTATTCTTCATTCTTCTTCCATTTCAAATTTTAAGACTTTCGTTATATTCAAGACTTTCGATATTCATCTTTCCCTCCCCTGCTCTTTTGAGTGCATGTTGTTAATGGAATTCATCATGGATCTACTCCATGGGTGTTAATGGCTTGTAGGCTCCTGAACCATAGACTGCGATAACCACATAAGGACCTAGCTAATTTGGTTCAAACTTTCCTTTCTTCTCTATGTCTTGCTGATTGCGTGGGTTCTCTTTCATAACAAGATCACCCACTTGAAAGGTGCAGGGCTTTACTTTGTGATTATAGCTGCGAGACATCATCTGTTGATATGTTTTTAAATGATCAGCTGCTCTTTGTCTCTTTTCATCTAAGAGTTCCAGTTCTTGGAGTCGGGAGACTCTGTATTCGTCATTCATTGTAAGACCTTTCAATGATACTCTAAGTGAGGGAATCTCAACTTCTAAAGGTAGTATGGCTTCCGCTCCATAGACAAGAGCGAATGGTGTTGCTCCTGTTAGTGTGTGGATACTGGTTCTGTAGGCCCATAGAGCGGGATTGAGTTGAACGTGCCAATCCTTCCCTGAATCATTCACAGTCTTCTTCAAAAAATTAGTATTGTTTTATTTGAGGACTCTGCTTGGCCATTCCCTTGTGGATAGTAAGGTGTTGAATATCTATGCTGAATGTGAAATCTCTCACAAAGTTCATCAACATCCTGATTTTTGAATGGACGTCCATTATCTATAATAATGGAGTTGGGAATGCCATACCGACAAATAATATAGTTGAGTATGAATGATGATATTTGTTTTCTGATAACTCTAGTAAGAGGGACTACCTCAATCCACTTGGTAAAATACTCTATAGCTATGATGATGAACTTATGCACGTTCGATGAAGAAGAATGAATCTTTCCCACTAGATCTAACCCCCATTGAGAAAATGGCAAGGTTGGCATGAATGGTTGAAGTTCCTATGCAAGAGCATGAATGAGATTCCCATGAATCTGAAATTTTGAGCATGTTTTCACAAAAGTGAATGATTCCCTCTCCATTGTAGGCTAGTAGTAACCCATTCTAATCAATTTCTTGGATAAGGTCAGTCCACTCAAATGAGTACCACAAATGCCACCATGAACTTCTTGTAAAGCTTTGTCAGATTCCTCACATTCAAGACATCGGAGTAAAGTACCATCAAGACCACGGCGATAAAGAGTGTCAACAATAAGAGTGTAGCGAGTGGATTGGCGGATAAAATTATGTTTTTGGTTATGGGATAAATTAGGTGGTAAGATATTGTCTTTGAGGTAGGCATAAATTTTTTCATACCAAGGTGAATCGGATCCTACCAAATGGCAAATGATTTGGCTTTCAGGTGTATCATAAGCAGGTGTAAATGATTGTTCCACCAGAAATTCATAGCAATTTTGAGTTTCTGGGAGTTGTAACAATGATGCAATCGCAGCCATGGCATCAGTTGCTTTATTATCAAGCCTTGGAATTTGTGTGAATTTGATGTCCACAAAATATTTCTTGAAGTCATCAACCATCTTTTTATATGGTATTAGTTTATCATCCTTGGTTTGATAATCATCATTGATCTGATAAATGACCAACTGTGAGTCGCCATATACCTATAATTCTGTAATTCTCCATTCTAGTACTATTTTGAGTCTAATGATCAATGCTTCATATTCGACTATGTTATTGGTGCATGGAAACATCAGCCTATATGATGAGGAATGGTGTCCTTGAAGTGAAGAAGTATGCCTACCCACGATCCATGTTGAGTGAAAGAACCATCAAAATATGGAGACCATGGTTTGTTTTAGATTAGCGGTAAAGAACATTGGCATATGGAAATTCAGTAATGGGAAGTGGTTTTGCTTGTAGTGTGGTGCTTAGTATTGATCAGCAACGTCACTTTGATTATCTTCCAACGTCCAACACTTAATGGATGTCAAACTCACTCAGAATCATTACACTTTACTTCTCCTTCGTCAATGATGCTTTGCTTAACAAATACTTGAGTGGATCAATCTTTTGAGAGCAGTTGATTGTATATGAGTTAACATGTAATATACAAATTTCTATGAAGCAAAGACTCTTGCCGGACAAGCCTTCTCTACGATAGAAGTGTGGTTGAGAGCTCATGACTTTGTTGCAGTGTTACTTTAATGTAGTAAATTGCGCGTTCTTTTTCTGTGGAGTCTTCTTGTGCTAGCAGTGCCCCCAGAGATGTCTCTGTTGCGGCAATGTATAAGTTTAGGGGTTTGTCTGGATTTGGTGGTATGAGAACTAGTGGAGTCATTAAATACTATTTGATTTGTTGAAACGCCAATTCACATTTGTCATCCCACTTGAAAGGAACATTCTTATGCAGTAGATGTGTGAAAGGTAAACTTCTGTCAGCCAATTGTGCAATGAACCTTCGTATAGACTGTAGTCATCCTTGCAATGATCTTAATTGACTGATGTTCCTTGGTGGAGGGATTTCCATAATTGCCTATACTTTTGTAGGATCTACTTCAATTCCTTTTTTTGAAACAATGTACCCCAAGAGTTTTCCATATTTGACCCCAAAAACACATTTCTTAGGGTTGAGACGAACTTTGAATTTCTCTAATCTTGCAAATATTTTGGATAATATTTCAAGATGTCCTTCTCTGGTGTATGATTTTGCCAATATGTCATCTATATAATCTTCCATGAAGATATGCATCATGTCATGAAAGATTGTAGTCATGGCTCTTTGGTAAGTAGCCCCAACATTCTTTAGACCAAAAGGCATGACGTTCCAACAATAAGTTCCCCATGGACATGTGAAAGTTGTTTTCTCCTGGTCTTCAGGTGCAATCTTGATTTGGTTGTAACCAGAAAAACCATCCATTAATGAATACATGGCATGGCCATCTGTCAGATCAACTATAGTGTCGATGTTTGGTAATGGGAAGTCATCCTTAGGACATGCTTTATTAAGATCTCTGAAATCTGTGCATATTCTCACAGTTTTATCTGGCTTGGATACAAGAAAAATGTTGGAGATCCATTATGCATAGTTGATTGGTCTTATGAAACTACATGAAGGAGTTTTCTACGATTCTTCCTTAACCAATAATGGGGTGCATCTTTAGAGTTTTGTTGTTTCCTTAGGCTTGGCCTCGGTTTGATAGACAAGTGATACCATGATAAGATGAGGACAGAACTAATGCGATTAGTAAAGACCCGCAAAATTGACTTCATTTTGCTTTCAGGAGAATTCCATGAGACTTTCTGGTATAGCATATACGTCATTGATCGCGACTAGCGTAAAATCTGGTTTTGTTAAAGAGAGTCTCAAGATCGACAGCATTTGTAGGCTCAATCAAAATAGGTGATCGCTCATGGTAGTGCTCCAGGACAGTGTCAAGGTTCCCATCGTCTGGTGCCTCAAAGAGGTTTTCACCATCCGATATGCTCTTTATTTTATCTTTTGTTTGATCTAATACTGCCAGATTCTGGTTTTCACCATTAGATATCTTTCTTTTTTGTTTTTACTTTTGCAACTAGGAGGCTTGACACTCTCCTGATCAAAAACTCTATGTTGAAAATTGCTGGTGGAACAATCATTTATATCCTCTGCAGAAAGGAAGTTTATGATAGCTTCGTCACTTGGAAACATGGGTATATCGATAGATTCGGTTGAATCCCAATCAATGAGATCAGGATAAATTAAAGATAGTGGATCATCGGGTTGTGTGAAATCAACTGTGGTTATAGTCATAATGGAGTGGTTTATAGGATCTGAGGTATGGGGTGGGTCAGTGATGATATTGTCCTCATGATAGTCTTGTTCGTTTAGATCCGACTCAGCATCACTAGAATCATGGTGACTTTGTAGTTCAAATTCACATGTTTGGGTCCCTGAACCTTGACCTTCAATTATAGTTGGGGCATACTAGTGTATTACGTCAACCTCTTTGTCCCTCCAGAACTCATTATTGTAAATGGTGTCCCATTCATATTCAGCAGAGTCTATGTCAAAATTTTTATCCAAGAAGTTCTGAACTGTTGTCAAACATGCTTCTCGTGAATCTGAGCCTTCTTGCAATGCGAAGAAAGTTCCATGTAGTTGTTTGGATGTGCTTTCTTTGGAGTGAGTATCATAACCCAATCCAGTTTTCTCTTTTGCAGCGAGTCCGAGGAGGTGAATAGGTTCAACTACTCCTTCCTTCCTTTTTCTGATAGGACCTTTATCATAGCCCATCTTCTGCATGATTGAATACCCTTTTCCATATTTTTTCGTGGGTAATTTGACATTAAAGACTGCTTCATCTTCATCTTTATAGAGTCAATTTAGAATTTCTGTATCCCTAGGATCTTCCATGGGGAATTTTTATTGGGCAGTGTCCATTAAATTTTGTGATTGGCTACTCTATTGGTGGTTGCTTTTGATGTTGATCTTTGCTGATATTTCATGTTCCACGATGGGCAGCTTGTCCATGTGATGGTACGTCTTGGGTAAATTGGCGAACAAAGAGAGTATTCTCCAACTCCATGATCCTTGAATTTCATCTTTTTGTCCAAAATTTTTGGTCAGTGACTGATTTATTACGGTAATCATTTAGGGATCCTAGCATGAACTTCGATTGTTAGGGAACAAAGTATCTTGGCTGAGGGTTTTATGTTGGCACAAGTTTGAATATTGAAATTGTCAGGTTGGTATAAAGTGACACATCCATCATAAGGAAACTTAAGACATTGATGATAGGTTGATGGGACAACTTGCATTTCGTGGATCCAAGGATGACCCAACAAGATGTTATATGCAAGATCACGGTCCATTACTTGAAAAAAAGTATTCTTTATAATAAGGCCCACTCTGATTAGCAGCATGATTAGACCCTTGGATGCTCTTTCTTCATCATCATAAGCTTTTATGGTAATCTTTCTTCTGAAATCAACGGAGTCCTCAGAAAATCCTAAAGCCTTAACCAACGTACAGATGTTCAAACCAACACCTCCATCTATTAGAACTCGTCTGATACGAAACTTGTGAACCATGACTTCTAAGTACAATGATGAATTGTGGGGATGAGTTATGGAAACATCATCTTTTTTAGAGAATGAAAGGCAAGTGGGTGAGGACAAGTGTCCTACCATGGCTTTAAATTGGTTCACATCTAGGTCAATGGATACATTAGTTTTGATGAGGGATTTTTCCAAAATTTTCTTATGGGCTGGATAAATCTTCAATAGTTCCAGAATAGAAATTTGAGCGGGGGTTTTCTAAAGTTGATTGACCAAATCATATTGATGTTGAGGTGGAGGTTCAATGGATTTTGAAGAAGCTCCCTTTAAGACAAATTTAGCTTGCGCTCTTGTTGTTGCGTTGACTTCTCTATATTCCACCTTCTTGTTGACTTTAATGACATTTACCCACTTGTCGTTTGTGTAGAGATGATCGATTATATGATCATCATTGATATGATTCACATTTTTTTCAAAAGACTCACCCTTTTGATAGCTGGGCAAAGGGTTGTGAAATGCTTGGTGGTCTACGTTGGTTTGTTGATGTCCTTCTATTCTAATGATGTCATTGTCGATTAAGTCTTGAATGGAATTCCTCAAGGCTTGGTAGTTATTTGTGCGATGACCTTTGCACTGATGATAATCACAATAGTATGGCTCATTCCATGATGGAGGCTTTACACTAGGTTCATAATTTCATTGAGATGGCAAAGTAATGACTTTTTTGGCCATCAACTCTTTGAATGTAGATTCTAAAGATTGACCCAATGAAGTGAAAGTTCTTCTATTCGAGAAGAATGGAATTTTTTGTGGATTTGTATTCGAGGTGTTCCCTAAGGAATTGTGATTGTTATTGGTTCCTCAGTAACCTTGGTTGTTGGAAGTCCCTTGATTGGGAGTAGAGTGTTGATTTTTATTGTTCCTCGGAGGAGGAGGATTATTTTCGTGATTTGCAATTGAGTTGACATTGTTGTTGCAAATGTTTGGAGTATTGAAGAAAAATGGCTTGGTCGAGGCATGATTCGCATCAACACCATCATTCACCATATTTTTGTTGTGAGTCCAGAATTTGGACTTGTCCTGATTATTGTGATGGTTGGATGAGCTAGGATTGTCTTTGTCATGTTTTATTATTCCTCTTTTGACCAAGGCATTTTCAATGGTTATGGCATCTTCAATCATTTTTTCAAAAGAAGGAGGACAATGTAAGTTCAAATGATATCTCATTTTTGAATTTAAACTGTTAATGAAGGTAACCATCTTTTCCTTTTCAGGAACAGTATGTGGATATCTGGCAAACATTCTTCTCCATCTCTGAAGAAACGTAATGAAAGATTCGCTAGGTTTTTGTGCAACTTTGCAAAGATCTATCATGGTGATCTGGTGTTGTATGTTGTAGGAATATTGTGATATGAATAGGTTGATCAATTCCTCAAATGTCCTGACGGGAGGTGTAATCTTAGATATCCATTCCGTAGAGTGAACTCCAAGACTCCTAGGAAACAATCACATCAAGTAAGTGTCTTTGTGAGCGAATTCCAATGTCATGTTTCTGAAGTCTCTAACATGATCAATTGGATCCGATTTCCCATTATAGCGATCAAATTTTGGCATTTCACAATGCTTGGGAAAAGGAATCATGTTAAGACTTCGGTCGAAAGGATAAGGACAAATGTCCTCGAGAGTATATTTATTTGTGGTTGTTCCCCCTTGTAACTCTTTAACTTGTCCTTGAAGTGCCTTGATTTGTTGAGTCAAAGCACTAAGATCAGAAAGGGGTGTTTCTTCAGGTTTATTTTTCAAGTTTTTAGTATCAAAGTCATGAGGCAATTTAGCCCCTTGTTTAGCTAGATAGTGAAAATATTTTTCCTTATCTCGCTGCAAGATCTTTTTGATGGCTTTATGAAATTTTGAATCTTGCTCAGCCTCTCTAAGATGTTCCTCATCTTGTTCCTCATCACTATCCACATGGATTTTATCTCTGTAGTTATGAAATGGATTTTCTTCTCTGTTGTCCATGTTAAAAAGTGGATTTTGATTTATGTTGAAAAGAGGATTACTGCTTTCTCCTTCTTCTTGAGTGTTTTGAATATGACTTTATTTTTGGATTGTATCCTTCAATTTATTTTGTTGAGATCTTGTGGAGATAGGCATATGAATTTGAAAATTTGCTCTAGACTTAGATCACGATTTTTGACAAGTGCAATGGGAATGATATTTTGATCTGATAAGATGTGGAATCTTATGATATGATCAAGGATGCTCCTAATTTTTGATTGTGGCTTCCAATGATGAAGAATTTCAGAATCCTGTTGGGGAAGTTGAACCAAAAATTAGAAAGTTGTTTTGAAAAGTGCACTCTAAAATATTTTGATCTTTGTTTTCAAAGAAAGATTTCAAAATCACTGAAGGATTTGATTGGGATGTGAACGATATTCTATAGAAGGTTGTGGTATGTTGTCAAACTCAAGAGGTTGGTTATGATTATGCCATTGTGATAGAGCTAATCTCTGATAATAAGCTCGAGAATCTAAGGGATCTACAACATACTCATCAGTGAATCCTCTAACAAAGTACTGGTATCTGTGAAGAAATCCTCGGTAATGAAGCAAGACGTGTCAACTTTTGTACAAGAATTTTCTCTTTTGCAACATTTTCTTGTATCCTAATGGTTTCTTAGGTTTTCTGATCCTTTTGGACACTGATTTCTTGGGAAATTTTGTTGATTTCCAATTTCTAAGCATGGGAAAAGTATTGGGAATGTTATTGGACCAATGGTATGAAATTTTTTTGAGTGATTTCAGTTGTTGTTCTTCATGTTCATTTCAGATGATCTTTTTATTTGAATTAATGTGGTAGAAGACACAACAAACATTTTTGAAGAATAGTTGTTTTTAAAGGCCCTACACTAACATGAAGTGTTTGATCAAGAAAATGTTTTCACAGGTTTTGCACATGAAAGACAATTCAGATAGACTCACTCTTAATGCTCATGTAGGTCATTCTAGTAATCAACAGCCCACATCTTAGAACTGTGTCGACTCACACAGTCGTGTCACCCCCGAAGGGGGGCCCGTGTTTTTGTCCTTTCCAGGCACGTACTCAGAGTTATGGAAGTGGATACCAGATCCCCTGAGCAAACGGTCCTTGGCAGTTATATGGTGAGTGTCTTGGGGGCAGATTCTTCCCTCCCCTTACACTGTGATTATTAGAATGTTTGGAAACTAAGTTCGGCTGGCCACTACACTAGGTTCGTAGTAAGGATTTTCGTTCGGTGCGGTAATAATAAACTCCCTCTAGAGACCTCCCAACCTTTAGAACAAAGGCTTTGGGGATGGTTATCTTCCACACTACCAGAAAAAGAGGGTTTCCCCAGATTTGCTTTAAATTTTATAGTGGGGCGGAATAGCCTGGCTTTGGCTTGAACCCACTTGAGTCATTCCCATAGGGTGAGTACTTTTTTCCCACTATGGCAAGCTCTCTAAAGGATGTAATTAAAGCAGTAAAATTCATGAAATTGAAAAGGAAAGTATGGTATTCTGATCACCCAGTTAAGGGGAGAGCATAGACCTATTGCCACAGACAAAGCAAACAAATGTTCATTTTAAAACCCAAATCACAATGATCTAATCTAAGTGAAGATATTGCTTCACAAAAACAAGTTATTCAATTTTAATTGCAAGATCATTGTGTGGTGACTATCCTAGATTGCTTCATTTTACCTAGATGTGGCTATCCTACGATTGCTTCATTTTATCCAGAAAAAGAAAAAGAATTATGTCTACAGAAGGCGTCAGACTCAGAATTATGTGTTTTTGTTACAATCCATATGTGCCAGAACAGAAGGTATATGTGCCAGAATAGAAGGTATATACACCAGAACAGAAAGTATATGTGCCAGAACAGAAAGTATATGCGCCAGAATAGAAAGTATATGCGCCGGAACATAAGGTATATGCACCGAAAAAAAAGGTATATGTGCCAGAACAGAAAGTATATGCGCCACAAGAAATATTTATATGCTCTTAAAATAGTTACTGTATGCCAAAGGAAGGATTCTATATGCACTTAAACAGTTACTATATGCGCCTAAATAGTTACTAGATGCACCTAAACAGTTACTATATGCACCTAAATAGTTACTATATAGGCGCCTAAACAATTACTATATGTGCTCCAGAATCCTGCAAAACAAAAAGTCAAAAACCCCGTATGCACCGCAGAAAATGTCGAATGCGCTCAAACGCCAATTTTTTTTGAAAGTTGACTCCAGAACGCGGAAACTGTCAAAAAAATTTTGTAGAGAATGTTAAATTCGTGGGTTCGAGCCCCACGGTGGGCACCATTTTATGTGTGAGTGAAAATATGATCAATCTAAATGAAATTCAAACACATATTAATAAAACATTAAATCAAGAAAGCTGAAAAAGAAAAACAGAATAAGCAAACTGTTACTGCAACTTCCCCAAAATCATCTTATCTCTCTCTAACTCCAGCGTTTTGTTGTTTCCAATGGCTCTCAGATTAGCATATCAAACTCAACAAAATGAACAGCTGAAGAACGAGATGTAAATAAAATGCATACTATGCTAAATGCAAGGCTATGCTAAGATGAAAGTATGGCTATGATGCTAAAAGGCTATGATTGCATAAGTTGATTGCATGTATTTTCGTGCATTTTTGTATGTATGTGTAGGTAACCAAAGCTTGGATTTGCACCGGCATTTATAGAGTCTTTGAAAGGATTCGATTGGCTAATTTGATTAACGGCCCGGATTAAGATTGTTCGAATGGATGGTGGAAGATTTTTGAAAGTGGAGAGGGAGATAGAAGGTTTCCCTTTTCCTTCAATTTCCATCATTGAGATTTGAAGGGAAATTTCCGTTTCGAAGAGTGAGTTTAGAATGAGTTAGAATTAAATAAAATAAATTTATTTAATTTGTAAGTGAAGATAGATATAGAAACTCGCATAATTAAATAAATTATATTTAATTATGTTTTAGAGATGAATTTAGGGTGAGAGGAAAATATTAAATTAAATATTTAATATTTAATTTGACTATGGGATGAAGAGAATATTCCATTATTTGAATATTCAAATATTCAAACTTTAGAATGATATGATAATTAAAATAAATAATCGTATTTATTTAATTTAATTAAGAGGAATGTGGGAAATATCAATAATTAAATAAAAGTATTTATTTAATTAAGGTAGAAGAATTAGAAAATGAACAATATAAATAAATAATTAAATTCATTTATATGTAGATGACTTTTAGGGGAATTAATTAAATAATTCATATTTAATTAATTAACAAGCTTAATCATGACCATTTTTAGACATATACAATGAGCATCAGTGGTATAGTAATAACTTCTACAGAGTATGTCAAACTCAAACAAGAAGGTATCAGAGTCATCTATAACAAGTCCATAGAACTTAGGGAGTGCTGAAGCAAGGATATTTTTTATGTTTTCAACCTCATTTTGATGGGAAATGGGGAAAGGAAAAGCTAGTTGGTTAGGTCTATTTCTATTTGCATCACCCATGTATTCTTGATGGATTCCTAGGGAAAAGGGGTTATTAATCTGGTTTTGATCTTCAGTGGAGGCTTCAAAACTAGTCAGATTAGGATATGCATCAACAAAGGGAAATGGTTCTTCTTCTTCTTCTTCATTTCTGGGTAGATTTGGAAGCTCAACTAGTTGAAATGGATTAGGATTATTAGGAATAAATATCCCATAAGCATCTCTTCTTCTATGCATGCGGTATCAACTCAACATTAGCTAACTCACACAAATAATGAACATAAGAATAGAAGATCATTACTTGTCTAAGAAAGGGGTATTCTAAGAACAACTCAAGATAAGTTTTATAGTAGAGAAACTATCAATGACTCCAAAGAACTTCCTAGCTTGACACCCTCGCCGAAAATGATGCCAAAAATGTTGGCCTCCTACAATGATTCAATAACTAAGCCTTTACAACCATAATTCAAAGATTGGACATCTAACTTGAATAGCTATCTCAATCATCATGAAGGTGCATTTAACTTGTCAACCCACAGATGTAAAATTGAAATGGGCCAACACTGTATATGCACTAGAAACTCAAAGTAGCCATGTTTACACTACAACTGAGAAAAATGTAATACTACAAAGTAAAATACTTGGAAAGAAATAAAGCAATACTGAGCATCAATTAACAATTATGGTAAGCTAAAATGCATAATAAGAATAAAGATCTAGGTGAACAAACAGGAAAATACTCTATCTACTTTGGCTGTAGGAACAGTCACATAATGGAATTCTAGTGGATGGAGGAATAGTCAATTACGGATTTTGAACTAAATATAGAACATGAAATAATAACTAAACTAATTAATCTAAAGAATAAATTACTCACCAAGTGGGCCCCCTTGGATGAGTATCCACTAAGACTAATAAAAACTAAAATGCTTAAACTCAAACTATCATCTCATTCATTAAAAAATGTGTAAACAGGGTAGCAGCATGGTTGTATGGAAAAATGGAGAATGCTTAATACATCATCAATATCATCTAACAACAACAATAAAAAAATAAGAACCTCCAAGAAGAAGATTCAAATCCTTATTTATACTACCAACTAAATAGGGCTATCAACTCCTACTAATTGAGAGGATGCCATTTAGGGAAAATGAGGAAAAGAGTGGCAGAGCAGTTACATCTATAGGGAATCCATTTAGACATGCATGCCCAAATATGGACTCAGTGCTACATTAACACCTGTGATTGCTTAATGCCATAAATACAAGGCAGTTACAATTGACTGACGTGGGGAATACAGTGTTGTCATCCTTCAACAATTTTGAATCCACTCAAAATAAAATTCTTGGCTTTAACATTACATTCATATAATTTGATTTCAGTTGGGTTTGTAATAGGAGTGGTACTAGTAGTATAACCGCTTTTGACTAATTGTCAAATGGAAAACCCTAGAGAGTTTAGGTGTCCTTCCATTCTCAATTTCTAGTAGGAGTTTAATTAGTCCCATCAAGTCTAGGACCTTTGTATGAACCATCATGTGCCATCCCAAATCTTTGTCTCAAGTTGTTAAGCTTCTACAGAGGAACTTGGATTTGATACCAATTGTTGAACACTTTTGGAGACTGAGAGGGGGGGTTGAATTAGTCTACACAAAACTTAACTCCTTCCAAAACTTGAAACATTCATCACAACTCAAACTCCTTTTAGTAGATCAAAAAACTTTTAAGAAGAATATAGAAATTTGAATCTTTATCAACTTCAACAAACTTTACCAATGAAAGATATAGCAATAATTAGATCAACAAAAAAGTGATGGAAACATGAGAACACACACATACACAAGGAGCCACCAGATTCACGTGGATAACCCAATAAGGGAAAAATCATAGTGAGAGTTAACTCACAATATAAGACTCACCACCAAAAAGACTTGCAAGAAGGATCACCGCCTTAAAGAAAGATACAAAGGACTTGTTGAACTAAAGAAAACATAACTTCAGGAGCAAGATACAAGGATCTAATGAGACACTATCTTAGAGCAGGATACAATATGATTTAGAGAGAATTATATTATTTTTCCAACACAACACTTAGTTGACTGAGGCGTTTACAACATAATTGATCTTTCCTTTCACAATATTTAGCACTATCTCTACTAGATATTCAATACAATTCACACACACACTTATTCACACTTGTACACACTTCCATCTTGTTGCATTTGAAATGATCTTGCATTTATATCTATCACAACACTTCAATTCTTCAATTAGGTTGGCCTGGAGGAAGATAATAAATAATGAATTCAACTGGGTGCCACCAAAGCATAATGTGGTCTTTTCTTGAAGATAGAGAGGACCAAAAAGGTATTAGCACCTCTTTCAATGTGATCCAAAATGATTTACACATAGGTGCACATCAATCTAAGTCATCATCAATGAAACACATGGATAAAATATTGAAGCACATAACCAGTCAACCCATACACACTCTTTCATTTGAATTTACTTGATGTGGTCCCAAACAAGATATGTCAGGATCCAAATCTATCATACCACATCTTCCATTGTTGGCACAGACCCCAAGCACACAACACAAGCAAAGGAACAAGCCTTGTCAACCAGATATCTACAAATAACCTAGAAAGCCAACTCAAGACCCAATGTGGCACCAAAGCGGCCCTTTAGCAACGTACAAATCACATGGGGATGTTTCTTCATACATTTATTTCATACTTTCATGCCATCAACAACCACCGCAGAGTAAATAGGATATAATACTTTATCCAGGAAGCACATACTGCATAATCATGAGATATAACAATGACATATCAGTTTGTGGATCACTTCAACACATGAGATTGAAACTAAGACACTACACGAATATTGAGAGCACATTTACCAAGCCGCAAAGTAGAGACATCAATGTGGAGAAATGAGAAGCATTTCCCAGACCAAACTGCACAACCAACAACACTGCCAACCTTCTACAATTCGCAAAAATCTCTTCGATAATGACTGATAATTCATTATCAGTAAAAGTTAAAAAAAAAGGGTCAAAAACAAAACGAGATCACGTTTCCTTTTGGATTGTTAATTTTTTTCAAAACTAAACGGGATCTCGTTTCTTAAAATTTAAGTTTTTGGCCTAGTTTCTACTATGGGTTTTGAGTCAAAAAAGGATTGGGGAGCTGACCCTTAGCTTTGGACTTGCTTTGACCTACAACTTGAAGGTCATGTTAGTGTCATTAGAAAAGAGTGACTTTGGACATATGTTTGAAGACGTTTTTTACAAAAAAAATTAATGAAATTAAAACCTATTATAGATGAGACTATATAGATTTCAAATATGTAATTATTTTTACAATTGGAATATTTTTTCTATTATTTAAATAATTTTTGATGAAACTAGTCCATAAACTTGAAATAACATGTTTTTATTTTTTAATACTTTTCATTTTTTACATTTAAAAAAAAAAATTATATGTCAACAATCTACAAATAATTATTTTCAATTTAAGAAAAAAATCAAACAATGATAAGTTTAGTTCTACATATGCTTTTCGTACATGAGGGGTTTTAAAAATAGCAATTACGACCAATAAAAAATTAATTAAAAAAGTATTCATAAAAAAATTACAAAAAAATCTTCAACAATATTCAGTGTCTTACAAATCTTTTCCCAAGATGATTCAGAAAAATACTTTTATTTAGGTCAAAATATGGTTGTCGTACACATGCATGGTATGATCCTGAAAGAGTGACTTTTAAATAGTGGTTTTTAGACATGTGCCTATTGAAAATCAATTTGTATCATCTGAGTATTAAAATAAATTACATATTTGGAAAATAGACTATGAGTGTGTTAAATGTGTAAAGTTAGTATCAACACAAACCTTAATGAAACGATTTACATTAAAGATTCAAAGCAAAGTAAATATTCTAAGTTTCATTTTAACGAATCTTTCAAGAACGTCTCATTGTCCTCTATTCCTAAGGATTTATTAAACCATTTGGCCCTCAGATTTCTATGAGCACAATGGTTGTTAAAATGACTACTTAGGAAACAAGATAACATTCAACATGCAAGCCAATTTAATGCCTACATGAAACTATATGAAAACAATGATGATGAATGCTATGATGAGTGGAGGATGATCTTTATGATAAATGAACAAGTGGAGGTGGATACTATGGTAGTGATCTATATGATTCTATGCACGATTCTACATATGCTCAAATGCAAACTTAAAATGAACTAATCTAAAATGCAACTATGATGCAAGATGGGACATAAAATGAAATTATGATGCAAGATTTAAAGCTAAGATATAGATGCAAAGAAAAACATGATGTAAAGACTAGCTATAAGACTCCAAAATGTTCCAAGATCCAGTGATAAACCTGCATGATAAATTTACTTCAAATGTGGATGCAAAATACAATGCCCAAGGGTTGTATTTATAGCCTTTTCTAAGCATATAGTGAGGTGGAAATAATCAACAGTCCAGATTCAAATAAGAAGAATGGATGGTGAAGATGAAGAGAATCAAGATGTTGTCCCCTTGACCAAAGACAACATGCCATTTGGATGGAGGAATATCTTGAGCAATGGGCAACATGCCATTTGGATGGAAGATTCAAGTGTGGGAAGAGAAGACCATGTGCTTCCAAAATTGGTGGAAGTGTGGGAGGAATAAGTTATGTGCTCCAAAATTGGTGGAAGTGTAGGAGGAATAAGTCATGTGCTCCAAAATTGGTGGAAGTGTGGGAGGAATAAGTCATGTTCTTTTTAAAATGAGTTGAAGATAATTCTAATTAAAAATTAGAGTTATTTATTTTCATGTGACCTTGGTGAGGTGGCACAAAAAGTTGTAGAAATGTGTTGAAATTCCTAATTGGATTTAGTGAAGATTAATTAAATAAATAACTAGTATTTAATTAATTAAAGGTGGTGACTATTTTAGGTGTATACATTTTGCCCCTCTTTGAAGTAATGTGTTTACACATTGCTTCAAAGAAAAAATTGATACCGATGCTCAGAATTTTTTTGATGCCCCAGACGATGCCCCAAATGTTGATTTTCAGGTACTGCTGGATATATGCCCCCTCGAGAGAAATAGATAAAATGTGGAATTTTTGATGTTTTTTCGAGGATTCGACAATTGTGTGATGATGTTGTAGTGATGTGATGATGATCCAAAGTTAAACCAATGATACTTTGATGTCAGATATGATTTATCTCTTGAAATTTGATTCTACACTCTCTCCTTGAATATTTTTGATTACCTAAATCCCATTTTTGACAATAAATCCCACCATAATTCCCTCCATTGTCCTTTAAAAAGGTAAAAAGTGGGAAAAGTGAATTCATTTTCACATTGTGAGTTTGGAGAATTTGGAGAGTGGAGAGCTAGAGGAAGATGGAGATCCCTTCTCACAAGCATCATTTCAAGCGCCTTCATCGCCATGGTCATGCTGCTGCAGCTGGACCTACGATATGCCTTACAAGAAACCTCCTTTAGTCATTTTACCACTTTTTTATCGATGTTTTGAACTTGGTAGATAGGTGTTGTAGGCCATTTAAAGTCATTTTTGCACTTTTGGGGGGCATTTTTGTTGTTTTCAAGTCATTTTTGGGAGTTTCTGGGAGTTTTGGAGCCTCTTGCTTATGTTTTGGTACCTTTCGCTTGTGTTTTAGCACCTTTTTCTTGTGTTGTGGCACCTTTTTCTTCTGTTTTGGCACCTTTGGGGTCCCAAATGGCACCGTTTGCAAGCTTGAATTCATGTTTTGATCCTTTTGATCCTGAAATGGCGCCTTTGGGGTCCCAAATGGCACCTTCTGCTCATTTTGTGGCACCTTTGGGGTCCCAAATGGTGCCTTTTACAAGCTTAAGAGTTTTTCCCTTGAATGATTCCTAATGATTTTCCCTCTTATTTTTCTCGTCTGACTATGTTTGATTGATTAAAATTCTCCTGGTTATGTCAAATGTTGCATTGTTGATGTTTGTTGAGGCTTGTATGATGTTCATGAATCATGTTAATCGTTGCATTATTCTATTTAGTGATGCTTTTGATTGATCTCAGTCTGATTGTGTGATGTTTGTTGCTTGATTGATGTTTGATAAGATAGTTGATGATTTGATCTCATGATAGGTGAGAGTCAAATGACAGGATAACTTGATGATGTTTTGACCTCATGATAGGTGATGATCGATGATAGGATTGATGATGCATCAACCTCATGATAGGTGAGGATCGATGGTAGGATTCATTGATGTATCAAACTCATGATAGGTGAGGATAGATGATAGGATTGATGATGTATCGACCTCATGATAGGTGAGGATTGATGGTAGGATTCACTGATGTATTGACCTCATGATAGGTGAGGATTGATGGTAGGATTCACTGATGTTTCGACCTTATGATAGGTAAGGATCGATGGTAGGATTGATGTATTGACCGCATGATAGGTGAGGATCGATGATAGGACTAATGATGTTTTGATTGATTGATAATATTGATTGAACATTGTGTTAGGGCTAAAGTTGATAGATTGATTGATGTAATGCTGATTTGTTTTCCATAATATGATTAGGAGGACTTTGATGTACTCTAGTCTCGGGAGCGTTTCCCGAAGACATGGGAGATGGTTCATCAGTTGACTTAGGAAAATTTAGATATTATCACATGTTGTGGGTTGAAATCCTTGTTAGATATACCCCAATATAGGATTAACAGGGGTTTGTTGACTGCTCTAGCGGAGAGGTGGCATAGTGACCACAATACCTTTCATCTGGTACTAGGGAGGTGACAATTACTCCCAAGGATTTTTATCGTATCTTACAGATTCTAGTGATGGGTGAGATAGTTGTGTATGACAGAGTAGAGTAGGACAAGATCAATTCCTTGCGTAGGATTTTTTGAGATGATCATGTTTCAGGCCATTGGGTCCCCTGGCAGGAGATGGTCGAGAGATATTATCCTCTACTGTGTGTTCTTTTCGGGTTTGTTGGGGGATTCCTTTGTCTTGACCATGGGTCAAAGGGATTTTTGGTGGGTTGGGGTCAAGTATTGGAGTGTATGACACTGGAGGGGACTAGATATGCACGGGGTTCATGTATGTTAGCCCATTTGTATCATGATTTGCACCAGGTTGTGTATTGTGGGGCGACGACCCTCTCTTCCGAAATTACACTATTGTAGACATGGGCATGGGAGCATATAGCGATCTCTTGGCCATTGGGGGATAGACAACAACCAATAGGTAGACCCTATGTGTTCAACTATAGTGGTCCGTGTGTCCAGCATAAGCTGGGAAAATTAGCTTATTGGAGACGTGTCCTAGATGATTTGGAGACCGTGACATGGCGCCCTTACTTGGATTGTGAGATGTAGCCAGAGGGTCAGGTGGAGATGCCATTCATGCTGTTATCACGATATTTGATTGGACAGACACGTTCTATACTTGAGAGATATTTGTATTTGCGTGTTTGTCGGTAGTTTAGACGAGTTTAGGCGATGCCCCCGGGGGTTTCCTATTATGCATGAGGATGACATGATGCGATAGAGTGGGGCCCTTGCTTATCTTATGATGCTACATGTACCGATTATTATACATTTTCACCATGTGTGTGGGATTATATTCCATAGGCGGAAGATGCAGGGATGACAAAGGATTATTCTGAGTATTTCTACACACATCCTTTTCGTAGGTTATCTAGTCTTGATGAGCTAGTTCCGCCAGTTGATGATGATGATAGGGCACCGAGACAGAGGGGGGATGGAGAGGTGGAGAGTGATATTGGGGATGGAGGGGATGACGAGGGTGGTGGTGGGGGTGACGATGATGGTGGTGGTGGTTTAGGTGTAGGGCCATCGGGTGCAGTTGGCAGTCCCTTTCTAGATTTTGCAGTTCCTAGACGTAGGAGGAGTATTACCGTACCTCAGTCGGTGATGCCTAGGATTCAGATTGGAGTCCCTTCTCATCAGTAGTAGGCACAAATAGAGGCATTACAGGCACATGTTCAGAATTTTCAAGGTGAGTTAGCATAGGCTCGAGTACAGATTAAGACACTGATGGCTGAGAGAGATGCAGATAGGAAGCAAGTACAGTAGGTACAAGCACAGGTTGAGACTCTTCAGGGTCAGTTAGTGCAGGCTTGGGCAAAAATTTAGACATTGGCTCGACTGAGAGAGATGCAGATAGGCAATAGGTACAACAGGTACAGACACAGGTTGTCATACTTACTATAGAGAGGGATGTTGTGAGACGACGGGCAGAGTAGGCCGACGCCATTACCGATAGATTACAATAGGCTGCAACAGCTATGGGTACAACATAGTTCCTTAGGGAAATTCGACACACTGCTTAGGAGTTGTAATTTTACAGGGGTAAATATCATGAGCTGGTTCCTTCTGAGTGGCGAGAGAGCTTTGTACCTTATCGATTTGGTAGATCTCGGTCTCAGACTATTAGCATGGGTGTTACTCAGCCATTACCTAAAGATAGGAGAGATCCTGGTGTAGGTCCGTCAGGTGGATGAGGTACTAGTTCCATGATGCTAGCAACATCTGGGGGGAGCTCGACATAGTAACTTATGATATATACATTGTTGTGACATTGATGATGTACTACTTGTGTTCAGACTTTACGATACAATGCCTTTTTTGATATTGATGTATCTCGTCATACTTTTGGATATCCTCATACACTTTGACATTATGATTTTTGAGGTTATATGATATGCAACGATGATTATGATCTATGTGTTGATATGATGATAGATGTCTATGATGAATTTAATTTCCATGTTCATGATGATGATCCTGATGTTATGATATACTATGGATGCAAATGATGGTGCAACTGGTGTGTTATGAGTCTATGATGATTTATGAATGATGCCTATATGATGTATGTGATGGATTTTATTATGCCAATGATATGTGATGAATTTTATGTTTTTGTTATTTTCTAATGCAAATAAATGATGTAATGAATGAATGAATGTGTATATGAAATGATCACATGATGATGCATATTTATGTTGATGTTTAGATGATGTTTATATGTGATGTATGCAATGATGATTTGATATGCTTTATGGATGATGGATTTGATTATGAAAATGATGTATGATGTTCCATGTGATGATTATGTTGAATATGTATGGATGCGATGCAAATGATGTGTGATGTTTTGTAATGGTGAATGATGATTATGTGATGCAAATGATTATGCAGATGATTGTGTTCTAGGGTCT
>VDFB02048064.1:0-15099 GCA_007258455.2 Sequoia sempervirens
ATTACACTCACTATATTAATAATATGATGTTTACAATAAAATAAGATTTATTTGGCTTTACTAATTCTTATTTTTGTGCTACAATTTTCTAATATGCTTCATACACCATTCTGAAACCCAAGTGCTTGTACTTGTAGGCACAATGCCTTAGGTACTCTGTTCTCACAAATCTTTTATAGTGTCACTCATACATTTGAGATTCTCTTATAATGTCTACATCATAGGTGCTCATGATGAGGTTAACTTCAAATAAATAAGTTGAGATTCTCTCGCTAAGCTTCACAGACTCTGTTATAATGGCTTCAAATCACAATTGAGATTTGTCAAGATCATTCAAATAAGGATGTTGCATTGCTCTTTTGGCTGAGATTCTCTTGGATGGCTCATAAATCAGCATTTTTTGGAAGGAGACACCAATCAAATTTTAGAAGTTTGCTTACAAATAGGAAAACTAAAAGAAGGAAAAGAAAGAGCATCCAAAATGGAAATGAAATGAAAATAGATGGAAGGCACTTACAGACAACAAATCCACACCATTTGGTTCCAAGTTAGGAACAACAAGGTATAAATCTTGATGCTTCCATTGAGGATAGGCATGCCAGTCTCTCAACTTAGTCACTCCTAGTCATACATCTTCATTGGGAGTTCCAAGATATCTATTGTGCACAACACTTCTCATGAATAGAATAAATTGAAACTCAAGATGCTCTTATAATGTCTACATCATAGGTGCTCATGATAAGGTTAACTTCAAATGAATAACTTCAAATTCCCTCGCTAAGCTTCACACACACTTTTATAATGGCTTAAATTTATAATTGATATTTGTCAAGATCATCAAAATAAGGATGTTGCATTTATTTTTTGGTTGAGATTCTCTTAGATGGCTCATAAATTAGCATTTTCTGCAAGGGGAAACCAATCAATTTTTAGTAGGTTACTTACAAATAGGATAAGTAAAAGAAGAAAAAGAAAGAGCATCCAAAATGGAAATGAAATGAAAATAGATGGAAGGAACTTATAGATAACAAATCCACACCATTTGGTTCCAACTTGGGAACAACAAGGCTTAAATCTTGATGCTTCCATTGAGGATAGGCATGCTAGTCTCTTAACTTAGTCACTCCTCACCATACATCTTCGTTGGGAAACTTGTAACCTATCATAAAAGCAAAAAAATTCAATATTCCACTTACTTTACTAATCTATTAAGAATATCCTACATCATTTTTTTTGCATATTTTTGAGAAAAAATAAAGTACCATTGAACTCTATATCCTTTGCCACAGTTCTAAACATAAAGTGTGCTACATTTGCAAGTATGATAACTTCATCAATCACCTACATATATGATATAAACATTAGATGATAATATTTTCATCATAGCATTCGCATCATAGAAATTAATGTGCGTACAAGTATAAATTAATAAGAACTAATGTGCATACTTACAAATTAATCCAACGAACCATCTGGGTCTACTCTACTCTTTATTGTGTCAAGTATTTCCTCATGGTCAGACTCACGGACCTTCCACAAGGTCTTGTTCAAAGGTCTACCCCCATATTTGGTCAAACAAACATTGGATGCAACGACAAGGTTCAAGTAATGAAGAATATTTCGATGCATTTCAAAGTCCTAAAACAACCAATATTTAACACTCTTATGTGGGTACCTTCTAAACCATGTTCCAATAACAACAACTGAGCTTGTAGGGTATTCGATGTTTTCTCAATCTATAACTGGGGCCTCCAATTCCTTTTTTTCCTCAACATAATGACACAAGTAGTATTGTGTTCCCTCTTCATTGTCTTCATCTACAATAACTACATAAACATGCCCTACATTGATATATGTAGTAAATCTCTTGAAATTAGTCAACATTACAAATACACTACAAAGTAAGAGAACAATAGGAATTTCAAAAAATAAGCAAGTAGATATATTACCTTGTTGAACTAGATCTGATATGTGGTCAAATTTGAACGATAAATCCATCTATGTTAGTTCCAATTATGTTGGAGGGTGATACGTGTTACGTGGGATAAGATAACTTAACGTCCATTTCTCAACCCACTCATTTGATGCACAATCATCCCAGGCTTTCATTGTACATGAAGAACAAAAGCATGCCATCTTCCATGTATTGATACTTTATGAACCGGTATTTGAGCTAAGGAAAGAGTGTAGCTCAGTCGACCTTGTTAGTGTACAACAATCCTCATATGGTGCAATGTTAGTATCATCCATCAACCAAAAAAATCTATGAACTAAAGATGTACCTTCATTACATGGACCCATCAAAGCATTACACCACTCAATGATTGATTTTGCATCTATCAACTTTGCATTGTCTTTATACTTTAACTCTTCTCATGCTAATGCTCTTTTCACACATGCTCCCCCTTTCCATGTCGGGCCTCACAAAAGTTCCACATATGTTGAACACCTATAATGACATGCATCCTACACAACTAATAGAATATGTGTGAGTTATTGAATTATGTTGCACATTTATTTGACCATATTATATGTCGACAGTATGTTATGCCCCTCTAAGTCAAATCATTGTGGAACATCTAGAAGCAACCTTGCACGAACTTTGGAGAATGTGTGTGATCATCACTAATATAAAAGTGATACTCCCTGAATACCTTCCTTTGGTCCTTTATACTATCAGCTGCATGAATGAATTCTATGTGCACAAATATCAAAACCTATGTGGAGTTGTAATATTGTGATTGCACCTCACGTTGTGGCTATAGATTGTAGTTCTCTGCAAAGTTGACCACAAAAACTATGTTGCTAACTAAAAAGGTGTCCTTGCATAACTTGAATTACGTGTCTAGCCATCAGTCTCTATGGGTATGCCTTGCACACTCATACACTATATTGTCATAAATTGATACACTGGAATCTTCTGAATAACCAAATCACACTTTTTTTCTTGATTACCATCTTTTGTAACATATGCCACTGTTTTATACTTCCCAAACTCTACTAGTTTTTTTCCTACCTCATGTGTGCTTTCCATATGTTGACATACTCGTATATGCTGCAAGCCATCATGACGCTGACATGAACCATCCAAGCATAGTTTCTTGTAGAATATTTGGCCATCCTCTATTTCACATAAATTTTTTTATAAGAACTCTCTTGAAGATGTTGGTGGGGTTTGTATGCCACAATCCTACAAAACATTGTTAGTATGCAAATCTAAACATATAGAATGATAAACATCATAATGGTTAGAGAATTCAATATGTAGTCTACAATAACAAGTAGTGCGTGTGTGATTTATATTGATATAAAAAGTTTTAATCATATCAAAATATCTTTGAAAATTTTTAATTTGAGGATAATCCTGTTGAAATTTACAAAAAAAATGGGTTTGAGTCATATCCAAAAAATGCTTTGGATGTGGCTCATGATTCTGACTATCGATTCTCCTTCTTACCACATCCCTTTGATTTAGAGATGGCCTTGTATTATTCTTCCAATACTCTTCAATTAGTTTTCTCAATGCTTCAACAACTCGTTTATCTTTTCATGGAAGTCTACCTGAGAATTCCCATAATTCATTTGAATCAATGCCCTCAATTATTTCCCTCCTTTGAACAACTCTTGATGATTTTTTTCTATTAATTATCAAGTGTTCACTCGTCTTTCTAATGAGACAAGATCTCTTTGTTTGACTACTTACCAAAGTAGATATAATGACACCTCAGGTGACATTACTATCCTTTGAGTGTGAGTTCTTACCCACACTCTCATAAGCATCAATTATATTCTTCACAATAGTTTTTTCACTTGAAGCACTCGATGTTCTCAACTCAAGAGTCTTCATGATGTTTCTATACTTTATACCCCGCATCATTTCAACAAATAATTGACATCTTGTGGTCTCATTTATCCTTTCAAAGAAAAATTTCCAAATCTTATCACATATCTTCTACAAGTGTGTATTGGAATCTTACCTTCCATGTGCTACAAAATATCCTCATCAATATTAATCAAATACTTTGGCTTTCTATGAAAATTCTAGGTGGTGTTCTCCTAGGTACATACATCTCAACATTAGGAATTTAATCAATATTGAAGTGAGGTGAGCTAGATTATGTATCTTTGATCGAGGGTGGAATAGATGACATACCTTGAGGTTGACATGGGGATGATGGCGTACCTTCTTCATCAAATTTGAGTGATGATGTACTCTCAACTTGAGGTGTGGTGGATGGTGTCCTTCCATATTCACTTATGGTAGATGGTTTCCCTCCATATTCACTTTCAGTAGATGGTGTCCCTCTATATTCACTTGTGCTTAATGGTGTCCCTTAATATTCATTTATGGTAGAGGGTGTGTCTCCAACTATGGTATCCACTTGTGTCTTAGCATTATTCTTTCGCATTCATGCCCTTTATGCCACCAATTCCTTTTCTCTTTTTGATGGTTGAGGTTCCTCTTTAATTGGCTTGTTTTCGCCAATCGTATCCAATTTATTCTTCTCACAATATTTCCTCATTCATTCTCTATTTATTTCTTTATTGGATTCATACTCTTCATTTGTTTGTTTATTCCCTGTTCGTTTCCTCAGCATGGCAGATAATTTTACCTATAGCATGTTAATGAGACAAATATTAGTTCCTAAAAAATGAATCCATACAAATAAATGAAATATATTTCATTCAAGGCTTCATATAAAATACTTACAATCATCCTATAGAAGAGTATTTCTAGCATAGACAAAGGTCACATGAATTTTTTTATGGAATGCCTTAAAGAAATGTGGTAATGTGGCATGCCATGATTGCAAGATAGGCTCAAAATGGAAGCATGGACAAGGCATGTGAATTGTTTGACAATAATGTTTTCATAGACATGTATGCAAAATGTGGTAGCTTTGACAAACTAGTGAGCTCACTAGCTTGCAAATGCAGTAGGGCTGACAAGGTAGGGCAAGCGTATGGCTCATAGAAAGGGGTCTCACGGTGATTTTATAATGTAGTAGGGTTGAAAAGGTAGGGGCTTCCCCTACCTTCTCAACCCTACCACATTGGAAAATCACCGTGAGACCTCATTTCTATGAGGCATATGCTGCCCCTACCTTGTCAACCCTACCGCATTCACAAGCTAGTGAGCTCACTATCTTGTCAAAGCTACCACATTTTTCATACATGTCTATGAAAACATAATTTTCAAACAATTTTCATGCCTTGTCCATGCATCCATTTTGATCCTATCTTGCAATCATGGCATGCCACATTAGCACATTTCTTTAATGTATTCCATCCAAAAAATCATGTGAGAATTGGCAAACTAGTGAGCTCACTAGCTTGCCAATGTAGTAGGGTTAACAAGGTAGGGGCAGCATATGCCTCATAGAAATGGGGTCTCATGGTGATGTACTGAGACCCCATTTCTATGAGGCATACGCTGCCCCTACCTTGTTAACCCTACTACATTGGCAAGCCAGTGAGCTAAATAGCTTGTCAAAGCTACCACATTTTGTATACATGTCTACGAAAACATTATTGTCAAACAATTCACATTCCTTCTCCATGCTTCCATTTTGATCCTATCTTGCAATCATGGCATGCCACATTACCACATTCCTTTAAGGAATTCCATCCAAAAAATCATGTGAGCATTGGCAAGCTAGTGAGCTCACTAGTTTGTCAAAGCTACCACATTTTCCATTCATGTCTACAAAAACATTATTGTCAAACAATTCTCATGCCTTGTCCATGCTTCCATTTTGAGCCTATATTGCATTCATGGCATGCCACATAACCACATTTCTTTACAAAATTCCATCCAAAAAATCATTTGAGCATTTGCAAGCTAGTGAGCTCAATAGCTTGCCAATGCGATAGGGTTGACAAGGTAGGGGCAGCATATTCCTCATAGAAATGGGGTCTCAAGGTGATGTACATCACTGTGAGACCATTGCCCCTACCTTGTCAACATCACCATGAGACCCCATTTCTATGAGGCATACACTGTCCCTACCTTGTCAACCCTACCGCATTGGCAAGCTAGTGAGCTCACTATCTTGTCAAAGCTACCACATTTTGCATGCATGTCTACGAAAACATTATTGTCAAAAAATTGACATGCCTTGTCCATGCTTCCATTTTGAGCCTATCTTGCAATCATGGCAGGCCAAATTACCACATTTCTTTAAGGTATTCCATCCAAAAAATCATTTGAGAATTGACAATCTAATGAGCTCACTAGCTTGCCAATTCGGTAGGGTTGACAAGGTAGGGGCAGTGTATGCGTCAAAGAAATGGGATCTCGTGAGACCCCATTTATTTGACACATACACTACCCCTACCTTGTCAACCCTTCTAAATTGGAAAGCTAGTGAGCTAACTATCTTGTCAATGCTACCACATTTTGCATACATTTATATGAAAAAAATATTGTCAAACAATTAAAATTCTTTGTCCATTCTTCCATTTAAAAATTACCATGAGACCCCATTTCTATGAGGCATACGCTGCCCCTACCTTGTCAAATGTACCACATTGGCAAGCTGGTGACCTCACTAGCTTTCTAATTTGGTACGGTTGACAAGGTAGGGGAAGCATGAAAAAATGGCTCATAGAAATGGGCTCTCATGGTGATTAAAATCACTATGAGACCCGATTTCTATGAGGAATTTTGTCACCCTGCCCCTACCTTGTCAACCCTACCAAATTGGAAAGCTAGTGAGGTCACTAACTTGCTAATGCAGTATGCTTGACAAGGTAGGGGCAACATATTCCTCATAGATCACCGTGAGACCCCATTTCTATGAGGAATTTTTTCATGTTGCCCCTACCTTGTCAACCCTACCAAATTGGCAAGCTAGTGAGGTCTCTAGCTTGCCAATGCAGTACAATTGACAAGGTAGTGGCAACATGAGAAAATTCCTCATAGAATGGGGAATCATGGTGATGTAAATCACTGTGAGACCCCATTTCTATGAGGCATTTTCTCATACTCCCCCTACCTTGTCAACCCTATTTCATTGTCTTGTGGCATGCCATGATTGCAAGATAGGTTACACCTTTCCCCATGTTGCTAACTTAGCCTTGAATAAAGAGTCTTGAAATAGTGGAGAGAAGGGTTAGAATACCTTGTAGGTAGACTAATCAAGGAAACATTTAAAATATATCACAACATAAGTGATGAAGTAAGTTTTGTGAAGAGATAAATTTAGAAATAGGGATGAAAACCAAAATAGATTCAAAGATCTATCAATGTGGGAGGAGTATATTCCAATTTTGTAGAGATATGTATGGAAAATTTGGTAGCATAGACAATGCAATCAGCTGGTTGATAAAATGCACATCACCATGAGACCCCATTTCTTTGAGGCATTTCTTCAAACAACTGATTTCCTTGTCTATGCTATGTGATAAAATGATTTGGTAGACATGTATGGAAAATTTGGTAGCATAGACAGGGCAATCAGCTACTTGGTATAATTGTTTGTCAAAATACCTCAATGAGATATTTCCTCATGGACTAGAATGATTGCATGATATGCACAAAACAGATTTATTGAAAAGGCTTTAGAAAATTTCAAGCATATGCAAATTGTAGGTGTAAAACCAAATTCAACTACATTTTACAACATCCCCCATTCCTATACCAAAATGAAATTTTTGGAAAGTGGTATGCACATCCATAGTAAAGGATTGAGAAATGATGCATTATTTTACTTCCTTATAAACTTTTTCATATATATATGTGTAAAAAATGTGGAAGTATACACAAGGTAATTCAATTGTTTAACAAAATGCCTCAAAGAGATGTGGTTTAAAAATGTAATTGGCAAGTGTAAAGAATTGTGTAATTCAAAATATGCATTGACAAGCTAAGGTTATAATGAAAAAAAAACAATGATCAACATGGAACATGAAAAATAACAAAAATAAAAGTAAGCCAAAATATAATGAAAGAAAATGTGTAAAGACTTTGTTGTGCAGTTTTTTGCACACACGCCCCACTTGGAGTAGGGACCCTCTTTTCTGGTGTTTTCGACCTTTGGTTTTATTAGACTTATCATTTTGAGGTCTTGATGTGTTGGTCTTGCTATCCTTGACCTTGCCTTGAGGCTGGAATTGATTGAAATTGAGTTTTAAGCCAAATCTGGGTTTTCACCTGGATCCGGGATTTTCCAGCTCTGGCGGATTTTCCCGGGCCCTGGTTCTCTATCTGTTCCTGGCTAGATTCTCTGATTCCGGGTTTCTGCCTGGATCCGGGATTTTCCAGTCTTGGCGGATTTTCCCGGACTTTTCCAAAACCCCGATCTTCGCCATTTCCCCGGTTTCTGCATTTCCGCGAAATTTCTATCCATTCGGATTTCCGCGTATTCTGAGATTTTCTAAAATTCCGTTTTGGGCTCGGGTTTCCAGATTTGTCAGAAGTGTCTTGTCGCTCATTAATGCCGAGGTACCTTTTCTCAGACGAGTATATAGGCGGATTTAGGGAATTTTTTACATCATTCCGACTTCACTGGTCACTTGCTTTTGCTTGGGCGATTAGAAATTCTCATTTGTGCTTTGAAGATTGATTTGGATTGTTTGCGTGCGAATTGATTAGAGCCCTGCTGGTTAAAGTTTTCATTGCTAAGGATGCACTTGTTTCGTGGTTTCTTCCTCGAGCTCGAATTTCATCTGCTTTGATCCATGGTAGGTTGTCGTTGGCCCCTTTCATTTATTTGCTTGATGATTGAGTGTTTCTGCGCTGATTGATGATAATTTCGGGTCGGCCCTTGCTTGATTTTGATCCTGTATTTATAGAATTTGGGTTTGATCCGTTTTCTTTGTGAAACCACATTACCCATGCCCTATGAGCTTGCATTTGCCTATTAAAATAACGGGTGCATCCGTTTGAGGGGTTATGGGTTAGATTATTTACCCTCTTAGTGCGAAATCTGCCATATTGTGCGAAGTTAGGGTTTTCTTCGGTGTTTTGCCTAGAGCGGAAAATTCGTTATAATTGAGCGATCTTGTCTTTGTATCACACTGACCCCCATCCTGTGAGAATTCTGAGTGCTTTAGGTTAACCGTTGATTGATATTTTAAACCTTGGAGTTCCCCTGGTTTTAATGGCGGAGGTCTGGTTATTTAAATTAGGGCATCGTTGTTTTGGCATAAGGATTCATCTTTTGAGAGCCTTCGAGAATTTGAAATCCTTTGCATTCTGAGTTTTGTTGATTACCGTCAGTTTTGAGACCATTGCAACTCAGGTAGAGGAGATCCCGTGATCATTTGGTTGTTGGTTCGCGTTTCACCGTTTATCGGGTTTCCAAGGTCCTCGCGGAATTCCTCCGCTCTCGGATTTTCCTGATTTAAGCTTATTCCGCGGGCTAGGGTAATTCCCGAAACATTTTGAGCTGTCCGCGAAAATCCACCCCATCCGGATTTTTCTGGTTTTCCTGTCTGGCTTTGTCCCGTTTGATTTTTCAGAGATAGGATTGATGGAGTGAACACTAAATGCTTATTTCTTGTTACCAATGCATGAATTTCATGATAATCTAACGATTCTTGGCTGTAGTAATGATTTGTTTGACTAATCATGTCTTGGCGACAGGAATCCGTCTGGGTCAGATTTCTCTGAAATTCTGCCCCGACGGGATTTTCCCGGATTGCGATATTTTCCCGGACTTCATTTTTTTTCTGGATCTTCAAAGGATTAGCAGTTGTGATGGATTTTGATTGATTTATGTGATTTGTGCTAACCTTTTGGATAGGAATATGCCTAATAATTGAATACTAATGGTGTCTTTTGTGAATGCAGGCCGAACCAAGCAAGGCTACTACCGGAAAATCTAAGGGTGGCTCGGAGGGGTCATCTATTTCTGAGGTAGAACGATTGAGACTATATATGAAGAGCCAGCTTCCTGAGAGCAGGATATCCTCCGTATGGTCTGAAGTATCTGATACCAATGTGGGAGCTTGGAAGTATGAAGAGTTTAAACAGAGGACAACGAAGAAGGATCTGTCAGACCTGAGGCAAGGAATGATGAAATCCGGACTGGTGCATGTGGCAGGCTTCCCTCTGGCAATTCAATGTTATGAGTTGATTCTCGAGTGCGCCAGGTAGTATGACTTTGATACACAGAGGGTGGTTAGTACTGATGGAAGAGTTCTGGCGAACTTCAATCCTGTTTCTATTGCACAAGCTTTCGACATGCCGGATCTACCTTTTGTATGTGGTCTAAACATAGACACAACCAAAACATACTATGAGAAGGAGCCAACCAAGGCTCAACAGATGATTAACTCCTGGTTGGAGAAGCCGAAATCGCATCATTCTAAGTTGCCCAAGCAATTACATAGAATTAAATTCAAATCACATATTTATGATGCGATAACATTCCTAAGTAGGGTAGCAGGGTTGAAGGCTGCTGGAGTATTGGAAAACTGGATGGTGCACGTAATTAGCAAGATTGAACAGGGCACCAATTATCACTGGGTCGGGCTTATTAGCTCTGAAATTGACAAGCAGCTAAGGAATGTCTTGGAGACCAAGAAGTTCACCATGTCCTCATACGTGGTGTATGTACTAGCCAGATTCTACCCATACAGGGGTTTGAATCCACAAGGGACGTTGGGTCAGGACATAATCTATGAAGTTTACCCAGAGCTGCATCTAGGACACAAGGACTACCGGAGAGCCAACGATGCCTTCACGATGTATATTACCTGAATGCTACAGAATTCTGAGCACATGAGGTTGTCGGATGGAGCCAAAGGGCTGATAAAGAACTACGGAGCCTAGTTCATCCAATCCCCCACCTTCACCTACCTCATAATTGATGGATGCCCGGTTGCTCCTTACAGATTACCTCGGTATCCTACTGACCACATTGTTTTGTTAAAGATTGTTAGATAGATTTGTGAATTTGATGCTATGGTAAAGAGAGAATAGCACAAGACAGGCTTTGGAAGAGACTTTCCTCTTAGAATCGGTGTGGCAGAAATCTGCCCTTCTATCCAATCAACCCACACTGCAGGAGAAGAACTGGCAGCATATGGTTTCTCCTTCCATTCCAAAAGGATGAACTTTGACATAACTGGAGAAGCACAGAAGAAAGCTACTAGGGAGTACAAGCATAAGGATGACCTAGAGGATTATTGGGTTAATATCAAAGACGACCTTGAGGCCAGAAAGAAGAGATACTCCAGGCTCCCTGTGGAGGCAGTCAGACAATACAATGTCAAGTTGATCCCGAGTCAACTGGAAGATGATGGAAACTTGGTGTAGGACCACGCCTATGAAGCTGTGAAAGACAGGCCGGTTGGGGATATCAATTGGAATGAGGATGAGGTTACAGAATTGGAAGATCTGATGGCCCCGGATATGAAATACACTTATTCTTGGTTAAAGCACAAAGTTTGGGAGCTGGAGAATGAAAAGGTAACCTGCACCTTCAATTTGATGGGCAATCTTAACCCCATGTCTACTTCAGAGGAATCCGAGGAAGATGACCCCAAAGGGAAAACCGCGAAGAGCTCTCCTTTTAGGATAAAGATTAGAGGCCCCAAGGAAAGTGAGCCCGAGACAAAGAGGAAGCCGAAAGGGAAGAGAAGATGGAAGACTATGACGATTAGTAGGTCTTTTGATGAGGAAGAGTCAGGAAAAGAAGAAGAGGAGGATGTTCCTCCACCACCGAAGAAGACCCGAACAACCAGAACTTCGAAGAAGAGGAGTCAAGAGGCATCAAGGGATGAGCCTCCTATTGTCGATGTGGAGAGCTCAGGAGGAGAGAAAGCCAAAGTCTACACAAGGAGATCCAGGACTCCCTCTCCAAAGGATGTTGTGCCGAAGGCAGATCCTCCGCCAAAGTCACCGACTGCAGAATCATCCAAGGCTGTTTCTCCTCCACCAAGCATGCATGAAGAGGAAATTCCGGCAGAGCATGAAACTAGCAGAGAAGCAGAGCCCTTCAAGGAAGGGACACTTTTTGGTGAGACAACTGAGCTGGAAGTTGAGAAGGAGGAGGAATGGCATACTTCTCCACTGGTCCAATATGAGGATTCTCCCGAAAGTGACAAAGGCTACAGATCACCTGAGCCGGAAGAGAACATCCCTGTGAGAACCCCATCACTGGTGCAGCCAGAGGTGGAGTTTGATGAGGGCGATCAAGGTGAGCAGTTCCCTGGGAATGAGGAAGACAAAATGGCTGTAGAGGAAGAGGAAAAAATGACAGAACAGCCAGAAGAAGTGAAAACAGAAGAAATCCGGGTGGAGCCTGCAGCCCCAGACTGGTTAGAAAAGGATCTTGCAAGAAAGAAGCAAGTGGTTGTTGAAGACACTCCCTTGGATTGGGATGAAATGCTGTCAAAGATTGGAAAGGGAAAGAAAAGAATGGTAGCAAAGGTGGTTTCAAGGGTGGAAAGAGATGAAACGAATAATAGGGTTATCCATATTGCCACCCCTGCTGCAGACAAAACAAGAGAAGAAGTCACCGGTCAGGATTACCATGTTCAGACTATCAACCTTGGGCCTGCATCCATGGAGTAGGATATAGAGGAGTTTGAAGGCTCCAGTGCTGTGATGGTTGGCAGGTTGAGGAGGGAGACCCAGACCAAGCAGGAGTTGATGAAAGAAAATGAAAGATTAAGGAAATGTTTGGAGGAGGTAATGAAACCCTTGCAATCCCTCCATCCTTCTTCATCTGCCACCCCTGGTTTCTTACCCAAGGAAACAATCTCTAGAATTGAGAAGATAAAAGCCTCAGCCCAAGCTGTAATAGATTGGCTGATGAGTGTGCAAACAAAGGGAGATGTTACGATCAAGGACATCCTTTCTGTTGGGAAGGATGCAATCCGGGCCAAGGAGCTATTAGAGCATGTGATGTCTCATGACAAGGAGGATATGGACCTCTTGCTGCAAAAATCAAGGGTCATAATAGGACATGGCAAAGATCAATTACTTGTAGATGGCATCCTTCCTTCTTCCAGATTGGATGAACCTTGGGAATGGTTCGAGGCTCTGCAGATTAGGCAGAAGGCCATGAAAAAGATCCTGAAACTGAAGAAATCAATTGATGGGGATCTCACTAGTATCTATGATGGATGCATTGCCTTCTTTGAGGTGATGACTGGAAGGAGGAAGATAGCCCCGAAATATCTAAGTCTGGAACAGCTGAAGGAGTGGTGGCATGAAGTTTATGCCCCTGATGCGGAAATTGTTGTAACCGGCCACCAGCTTGATGATGCAGCTACCTACTTGGCTGTAATGGATAAGTATCTAGCCAGCAAGGAAGATTGGAATAAGACTGTTGAACAGTCCAAAGAGGAGATTGACTCCATTAAATGTCGGCTTAAGATATTACCTTTGCCACCTGTCACCAAACTGGATGGAATATTCTTGAGGGTCCAAGGGTCATCGGCACATAGAAAGGATAAGGGGAGTGGCAGTTAATGCCATTTCGAGATTTGTGCTTCCCTATTATCATGGGGCATGCATTGGACGGGGCTGCATTGAAGATTGTGTCAAGGCCGACCTAGATGATGGCATTTAATGTGTGCCTTAGTTCGATTTTTCTTCCTTGGCCGACTTGTTTTGAGTGGATTTTCTTATTTCTGTAAATGTTTGGCTGGGCCGACATATCTATAGATTTGCTATAAATAGGTATTCTTGCCTCATTGTAAAGGGTTAGCTAGAAGACATTAGAAATAAAAGAGCAAAAAGCTATAGTATTTTGTAATAGGAGTAGTATTCAATTTCTTGAAGCAAATACTGTATCAGAACAGTGGAATTGTTGCAGCATTTTGGTGATTAATACAATTGAAGACATTGTGGTTTTCCTGGTGCAATCTCTTGTGTTATTCCATCTTGCATGGTTCCTGTTGTTTTATCTTTTAAATTGCTTGAAGATTTAGGGTTTAATATTCAGAATTAGATTAGTTTTAATTTGGTGAATGATGTTTGTGATTTCATATTTGGAATGTTTGTAGCAATCTCTGGTCTATACTCCTAGTAACTATCTGATTGTAGTAGGCTGGTGAAGTCAACCTGGACTGAATATTTATTTGTGCTTAAGTTCGATTGTAGATGCATGTCTATGATTTGAAAATCTATATACCTTAGAAGATTGCACGGTTCTTGTAAGATTGCATTGTGGGTCGATCAGGAACTGGTTATTTGAGATTGGTCCATTCTAGATATCTGTCATTTGCATTGTTCATTCTAGGAGTAGTTTAGATCTTATTCAATCCTTACACCCTTATTTTTTGCTATTTCTTTATTATCTGATTAGATTTAGGATTTAAGATCATCATATTGCAAGATTTGATAAGTGGAAAGATACAGCTTGCTTGTAGTAAGGTCCGATTGTGATTACCAGCATTTTCACATTTATCTGAGTTGTTTATGCATTGTTATGACCTAACACCCGAGAGACCTTGGGGTGATTTTCAGTAATTTATTGTTGAAGATTACCTTTCAAGAGAGATAGAATATTACATTCTGTCTGAGTTGTTGTTGTGCAGAAAACACCATCAACAGACTTCACATACCTAAAAAACTAGAGTTTCAAATGGAGTTCTACCCAATTAAGTAGCCTTTTCTTCTTTCTTCAGACTCCTCAACAATTTGAATTTTTCAAAAGTGTGTTCCCCTCCAAAATTAAATTGTATATTACTCTTGAATGGAATTCAGACTTGAATTAATATTATATGCATTTCAATGTGAAAACTTTTTTACTTCATACAAAGGTGGTGGAATTTGAAAAAGATGCATGTACACTTCACCAAATCATCAAAAATCCTTTTTGTCAGAACACACGTAGAACCAGGAGAATATGCAAAATGTGAGCCTTGAAATCATGGGTATATTGGGTTGTTTACCATTTTTAGAGCAAGAAAAAACACACTTTCATTATAACGTGAGAACATTATTTCTTGCTAAAATAACGACCATAGCTCTACTACTTCAAAATGCACTCACATTATGAGAAAGTTGATTTTTTTTAGGTTTCTTTTCTCTCTATCCTCTTCCCTCTACCCTTAAACCCTTAAACACTTCACCACATACCCTCTATCTCTCTCCCACTCCCTCCCTCTCTCTCTCTCAAGTCTCTCCCTCCTACC